>CM056393.1:21237156-21302156 GCA_029718625.1 Synaphobranchus kaupii
ATGTAAACATTCATGTCTTCTTTCTGAATTATACATTTTACTTTGATATTTTGAGATTTGGAATTTGGAAGTTTCTTTTGAAATCTGATCCACTTTGACTCCTTAAAGGCACACTTGTTTGTGGGAATTTGAAGATCTTGCACATTGTCGACTGTGATACTTTAGAAGATAGCTTACTGCTACTTAATGGATTGTAGACAATGCATATAGTTTACATATGTGTACCATTTCTCCATACTATCATAACTGTCGTTTAGATATACATTTGGATTTGCACATTTCAGGAAATCCTGTGTAATGTATGTGTATTCTTGCATTGTTTCAGCAAATAATTAGTAGGCTGAGAGAAATTCCTTTACTTTCATAAATGTGGTAATTATCATCAAAAAATAATATTTTATGTTTGGTGGGGAAGCTCCCTCTGTATCAGAGAACAGAACCATGCTGAAATGTCCAGAGGGAATGCAGGTAAACGACTCCATGAGTGGGATGGATGCAGTTATAGTTTTCTCTTTGGTCTGGTAAACAAAATTTGCATGCACATATCATGCCTGTAATTACCTTGGCAAGCTCTGTCATTGGTCGTAATGTTGTTTTGCAGGGGAACACATGTAAATGTGTTTAATAGACATTCTGAGATTCGCCTTGATTAGAAGAGTAGGTATTCTTAGAGTGACTAACTACAATAGACGTGGATGTACCCTCACCAAGTTGCTCTGCAACGATTGCTTTAATGTGATATTAATGGTACCCTATACAAAAGTTTATAATTAGGTCAAAGGTGAATTATGCAGGATATTTAGGATAGCTTGAGGTAACATTACTTGCAGGTCCAACAGAAAAAAAGCCAACTCCATGGCGCTTTTCATCCCCTTGCTGAACTTCAGCTGTTGCCATCGAAGAAAAGCACATTTTCGGTTGACTGCTTCTTGAATGCACCCTGTTGGCTTTGCTGTACTTGCATTTATTCCCCTCCCCCATTGCAGTAACTAGCTAATGCTCCACTGAAACCCGATCCCCGCCCACAGGCTCTGTAGCCACACCCACCCCTCAATCACCGAAAAGAGCGTCATGCCCAGAAACGTCCCGAACACATCTTAGAATAATAAATAGCTACATGCAGAGGAGTACACATTCCGCAAACGTGTGCAAAGTCTGAGATTTCCACTGCATCATAGTTACGGTTATTATAGCATGGCTACTTTATCATATTTTCAAGGTAAAAATCCTGCATAGTGCAGCTTTAACGTTTACTCCAACTTTTTGTGCGTAAAGAAATGTAAATGTGTTGCTTGTTCACATCTTCTGTACTAGTGTTGGGATTAGATGCTGTTAAATTACATTTTCCCTTGTAGCTATGGCTTTGTTTTACATTAGTTGGTGGGTTTCACCAAGTTTGTTTTAAGACAACAATTCAATTTTGTTTTACTGAGTGGGCTCTGCACCTCCTCTGCAGTTGACATGAGAACATATTTTTGGGAAATTTGAAGTTACTTTAAATTCCATCCATCTTCAACCGCTTATCCGAAGTCGGGGTCGCGGAGGTAGCAGTTCCAGCAGGGGGCCCCAAACTTCCCTTTCCCTGGCCACATTGACCAGCTCTGACTGGGGGATCCCAAGGCGTTCCCAGGCCAGCGTGGAGATATAGTCCCTCCACCTGGTCCTTGGTCTGCCCCGTGGCCTCCTCCCAGCTGGACGTGCCTGAAACACCTCCCTAGGGAGGCGACCAGGTGGCATCCTTACAAGATGTCCGAACCACCTCAACTGGCTCCTTTCTACGCAAAGGAGCAGCGGCTCTACTCCGAGTCCCTCACGGATGACTGAGCTTCTCACCTTATCCCTAAGGGAGAAGCCAGCCACACTCCGGAGAAAACCCATTTCGGCCGCTTGTATCCGCGATCTCGTTCTTTCGGTCATGACCCACCCTTCATGACCATAGGTAAGAGTAGGAACGAAGATTGACCGGTAGATCGAGATCTTTGCCTTCTGGCTCAGCTCTCTCTTCCTCACAACGGTGCGGTAAAGCGAACGCAATACCGCTCCTGCTGCTCCGATTCTCCGGCTCATCTCACGCTCCATCGTCCCCTCACTCGAGAACAAGACCCCGAGATACTTGAACTCCTTCACTTGGGGTAAAGACTCATTCCCTACTTGGAGTAGACAAATCATCGGTTTCCTGCGGAGAACCATGGCCTCAGATTTAGAGGTGCTGATCCTCATCCCAGCCGCTTCACACTCGGCTGCGAACTGATCCAGTGAGTGCTGAAGGTCACAGACCGATGATGCCATCAGGACCACATCATCTGCAAACAGCAGCGATGTAATCCTCAGCCCACCGAACTGCAACCCCTCTCCTCCACGACTACGCCTTGAAATCCTGTCCATGAATACCACAAACAGGATAGGTGACAAGGCGCAGCCCTGACGGAGGCCAACCCCCACCGGGAACGAGTCCGACTTACTGCCGATCACCCGGACACAGCTCTCGCTTTGGGTGTGCAGAGATTGGATGGCCCTGAGTAGTGACCCCCTCACCCCGTACTCCCGCAGCACCTCCCACAATATCTCCCGGGGAACCCGGTCATAAGCCTTCTCCAAATCCACAAAACACATGTAGACCGGAAAAGCATACTCCCAGGCCCCCTCTAGGATCCTTGCGAGAGTGAAAAGCTGGTCCGTTGTTCCACGACCAGGACGGAATCCACATTGTTCCTCTTCAATCTGAGGTTCGACTATCGGCCGAACCCTCCTTTCCAGTACCTTAGAGTAGACTTTCCCGGGGAGGCTGAGTAGTGTAATGCCTCTATAGTTGGCACACACCCTCTGGTCCCCCTTTTTGAACAGGGGAACCACCACCCCGGTCTGCCACTCCTTAGGCACTGCCCCCGACTTCCACGCAATGTTGATGAGACGTGTCATCCATGACAGCCCCTCAACACCCAGAGCCTTCAGCATTTCTGGATGGATCTCATCAACCCCTGGGGCTTTGCCACTGTGGAGTTGTTTGATTACCACAGTGACTTCCTCCAGGGAAATCGATGTTGATCCCCCATCATCCTCCAGCTCTGTCTCTACTACAGAGGGTGGATTAGTCGGGTTCAGGAGTTCCTCAAAGTGTTCTTTCCACCGCCCTAACACCTTATCAGTTGAGGTCAACAGTGTCCCATCCTTACTATAAACAGCTTGGATGGTTCCCCGTTTCCCCCTCCTGAGGTGTCGGACGGTTTTCCAGAACCGCTTTGGTGCCGACCGAAAGTCCTTCTCCATAGCTTCTCCGAACTCCTCCCACACCCGCTGCTTTGCCTCTGCCACAACTGAGGCTGCAGTCCTTCGAGCCTGTCGGTACCTTGCAACTGCCTCCGGAGTTCCCCAGGATAACATATCCCGGAAGGCCTCCTTCTTCAGTCGGACGGCTTCCCTGACCACCGGTGTCCACCAAGGTGTTCGAGGGTTACCGCCCCTTGAGGCACCTAAGACCTTGAGACCACAACTCTCAGCCGCAGCTTCAGCAATGGAAGCTTTGAACATTGTCCACTCTGGTTCAATGTCCCCAGCCTCCACAGGGATGCCAGAAAAGCTCTGCCGGAGGTGTGAGTTGAAAGTCTCCCGGACCTGGGCCTCCTCCAGACGTTCCCAGTTCACCCGCACTACACGTTTGGGTTTACCAGGTCTGTCCAGAGGCTTCCCCGGCCATCTGACCCAACTCACCACCAGATGGTGATCAGTAGACAGCTCTGCCCCTCTCTTCACCCGAGTGTCCAATACATACGGCCTCAGGTCCGATGATACGATGACAAAATCGATCATCGACCTTCTGCCTAGGGTGCTCTGGTACCATGTACACTTATGAGCACCCTTATGTTCGAACATGGTGTTTGTTATGGCCAATCCATGACTAGCACAGAAGTCCAATAACAAACCACCGCTCGGGTTCAGATCAGGGAGGCCGTTCCTCCCAATCACGCCTCTCCAAGCGTCTCCATCGTTGCCCACGGTGCGCGTTGAAGTCTCCCAGCAGGACTACGGAGTCCCCTACAGGAGCCCCATGTAGGACTCCATTCAGGGTCTCCAAGAAGGCCGAATACTCTGAACTGCTGTTCGGTGCATAAGCACAGACAACAGTCAGAGTTTTCCCCCCCAAAACCCTTAGGCGCAGGGAGGCGACCCTCTCGCCCACCGGGGTGAACTCCAACGTAGCGGCACTCAGCCGGGGACTTATGAGTATCCCCACCCCCGCCCGACGCCTCACACCTTGGGCAACTCCGGAGAAGAATAGAGTCCAACCCCTATCCAGGAGTAAGGTTCCGGAGCCAATGCTGTGCGTAGAGGTAAGCCCCACCAGATCCAACTGGTAGCGCTCCACCTCCCGCACAAGCTCCGGCTCCTTCCCCCTCAGAGAGGTGACGTTCCACGTCCCCAAAGCCAGCCTCTGCCGCCCGGGTCTGGTCCGTCGAGACCCTCTAACTTCACTGCCACCTGTCTGGCAGCGCACCCGACCCCAGTGATTCTTCCCGTAGGTGGTGGGCCCGCGGGATGATGGAGTTTCAGTGGTGATGGTCGCCACGTTGCTTCTTCGGGCTGTGCCCGGCCGGGCTCCGTGGCATGCCCGGCCACCAGGCGCTCGCTGACGGGTACTCCTTCTGGGCCTGGCTCCAGAAGTGGGCCCCGGGCTTCCTCCGGGCAGGGTCACTGAACTCTTTTTTCGTTGTGGCATGGAGTCCTTTTGAACCATTCTTAGTCTGGCCCCTCGCCTGAGACCACTTTGCCATGGGAGTCCCTACCAGGAACACAAGGTTCCCGACAACACAGCTCCCAGGTTCATAGGGACACACAAACCTCTCCACCACGATAAGGTGATGGTTCCCGGATGGTACTTTAAATTCACTTATTTTATCTAAGTAGTGACAACTCAGTATCACAGGCATATGTCAAGATTTGTCCATTGTTTAGGTTAAGAGTTGAATATATGATTTCTAACATCTTTAATATAGATTTGGGCAGACGGTGGCATTGTGATAATGGTTGGGTTGTTTTCAACAAATAGGCAGTGGTTTATGGTTGCAGGCTAGGATGGGTTGTTAAGGTACAGGCAGTGGTTTGTGGTTGCAGGCTAGGACGGGTTGTTTTTAAGGTACAGGCAGTGGTGTTATGATGACAGGCTAGGATGGGTTGTTTTTAAGGTACAGGCAGTGGTGTTATGATAACAGGCTAGGATGGGTTGTTTTTAAAGCACAGGTCTTGGAAATTTTAGGCTGAGCAGTGAGAGAAAATACATGCATCGTCATCTCCCTTAAAGCAAAATTATAACAAATGCATTGTCCAAATCAGTGCATTTTAAAATGGTGTCATTTGGATTGATATAAATGTGCGTGCGTGCGTGCGTGCCTCTTTCGAGCTGTAATTTAGAGTAAATGAAACTGAAAGCATGAGCGGATGCTGTGACGCATCGTTAAACCGTTGAATCATTTCTCAACCCTCAGTGGGTTTCATTCTTCGCGCGGCGAAAACCTTTGTGTTGTGGGTTGTCGTCCAAACCAAAGCTCAGCACTAGTATGAACGCACCCAGGAAGGAAGCGCGTCGCCTCCAAGCCCCCCTTTGTCTTAGAGCATTTCCACACTAGTTGCGGTGGGTTGCTGAAGTAGTAAGTAAACAGATTGGGCTATCATTTCCACAGATGGTGTTGAATGGCAGCACAAAGCCTGGAGAAATACCATTACCAATGTTACCATGTTGACCAGCTGGATAGGATAAATTGGGGCTGGACAGTATACCGAGAACACTCACTGATCCAATGCAGAGGCTACAGTAATTCCGTATGTATAGAGTATGTAGCCCATGCAATTTAACACCCTCACATTCACAACCAGGAAGTGTAGCTGTCATTGTTAAAAATGACAAGCAGGATGGAATCATTTTCATCCTGTGTTACTAGTATTTTAATCTTGTATTTGGTTTGCTTGCCATTAAATTACTGTTGCCCTAAAAAGGACACTGATTGGCAGCGTTCAGCTTGATCTTATTAGCACTCATTGTGGAGTGTCTGTGTATAATACACTGTGTACAATACATTTTTACCGTGACATTTCTCGAATGACAGATTGTGCTGTTGGGGTTTTTTTTTTAAATAATGTGCCTGAGTTTGCTTTAGCCTGAAGCTAAATGATATACATTTTTTAGATAGCTGTAAGTCTGGCTGGGAAATATGCAGTCAACGTTTTTTCTCTTTTAGAGCACATTAAGAACCACATTTCCTTTTTATTTTTTAGAGTGGACAGCATCTAATTATGTGAAATAATATATTTGTATATCAGTTTATTAGTATCAAATACTGAGCGCTCATTTTTTCTTTTATCACGGTTTGATACCATCATCCCAGAATTTGCTCCCGGAAGGTTGTAAAAATTTCAGATCCGCATAATCTTGTCATATTATCCAGTGTTACACCAGTAAGCTTCTTAAAGGCGGTTAGCTGGTGAAGCAGTGCATTCTGGGAGAGCGAATTAAAGCAACATGCAACATCCCATCAGCATTACACGAAGGGCTCTAGAGAAAATCATGTAATGGCAAGACACTTTATTAAATTAGTTTGAGAAAGAATATAACCCTTGTTTTAATCTGAGAAAATGACCATGCAGCATGCATGATATCCACAGATGTGGTGACTGCTGACGGGGTGAAAGAGAGTTCATTTTTGCTTCAAACACGGAGTCTGCTACCAAAGGTGCTCAGCTAATAGGAGGGGATGTCATGCCATATAATTCCAAAATGTTACTTCAATTACAGACATTTTTATTATGAAAACAAACAGTGAATTTTATGGGGGGTTTTATTGTTTTTTTACTGCTAAACCTGATCTTTCCCAAAGAGAACCATGGCCCTGGGTTACGATACTGACCCCATCCCCTAGGTTATATCCTAAGATGCAAACGCATGCAATTTGTCTTTGGTTTCCTGCCCACTTTAAACGAATGAAAAGATAAGCTAAAAGGCACAGACACTCTTGTCCAAGGACATTTTCTACTCACTCTCTCCCCCTCAAGGCATAAATCATAACACTGAAATGAAAATTTGGCCTCTGGTTTATTAACAAGTAGAATGAGTTCAAGCAGCCCGCTACCACGAACTGTCCCCCTCATTTGAATTTTCCTCGGTGGGCCACGCTCGACTTCCATAAACCAAGAAAAATGCACGGGCACTCACAAAAGCGAAGCGACCCAGGAGAAGTCCCCTAAGTGCTCGGAACACAGCGGCGTAAAATGGCAGGGGTCCTCCCTGGTTACGGCTGTCGTCTCGCCTTGCCGGTTTTTAGCTTTCTGCTCGTGGAGCATTCTGTTTGCGCTTCGTAGTAAAACCGAAAGGATACGCCTGAAGTCTCTTTAGCGCCTTTGAAAGCCGTCCGGATTTGCCTGCTGTCAGTCACTGCTGTGTGCCTTGAAATGGAAATTCCGTCGCGTTACTTTTTGACTAATTAGAAGCTAATTAGTGTCCCGGGCAGTCCTGTAGGGGGAGGAAAGCATTACTAATATCCAACATTTGTTTTAAGATCTGTAATAAATGCTTTGTGTTTGTGATGTCACATGCAAAGATGCACAACCGGCTCTTCCTTACTACCTCCGGCATGTGCTTACATACGTTAACACAATTACATGCGTTGTGAAATTGTAGGCAGTAGTACTGTTTCTTGTCAGCTTAAGCTAAAGCTTAATTTGAGGACAGAGGTGGATCTGTCATGGTGTGTGCAGTGAGGCGAGGAGAATTGAGGGTGTGGTGTAGATTTTAGGGTTTGGGGGGCTTGCGGGCTGCCAGACAGGACACTGCCCCCAGGGTTTGGGGATGCGGGAAGACCGGTTTCATCCATCCCTCGTGGCAGGATGATGAAAAGGGGCAGGACGCTGTACGAAACGGTCCACCTGTCCTACGGAAGGGCGCAGGGTGACCCTGTCTCGCCATCAGTCTCCCACTCTGTGACCTCAGCTCCCAGAACTCATTAGCACCGCAGAAAAGGTCAGCGATATCACGGCAGGGGAAAGTCAAAATCCATTTGACGCTTGATTCAGTCATATACGGGGGCACCTGATAACGCCCCTGCCCGTGAAGAGAATTGCCTCCGGTAGAAAAGCGCACTTTATGCGTTAAGTGGTTTTATTCTGTGAATAATGCAAAGAATGGAATGTGGTGCACTTAGTACTTTTGGACAATTTAAGAGCAGCCTCATATGCAGTGCATCTTCATACACACACCCAACTCTCTTAATTTACTTGTCAATTACTGTTTGTTTGTTTGTTTGCCTGAACACTGCTGCCTACTGATATGTCACTTGCACCTGAGACAATTAACGACTCCCTGTGTAAGATGGGAACGTTAGATCTCTCCTTGAGATGAACCACTGGAGTCTACCAGTGAAGTGTTTCCTACAGTTTCCTAGCTGCAGTTCTCTTGCTGAGACATTTAATGGCTGCACACTGCAGACCTGTGTTTGCATATGCCGTATAGGAATTTTCTTACTGGGTACATTATTAATTTTATTTTTAATGAATCGGGTACATTGCTTTGCCTTTAGGAATCCATAGAAGGGGCCACTCAGGCGCAGGCATGGGAGGGTGTTAATGAGCTCTGTGTCTCTCACCAACAGCGCTAAGTATAATTTAAATAGCTCAGCCAACATCCTACTCCAGCTGAGCAAAACAAACCAGGAACATAGCATCATTTATTAATTAACAGAATCTACACTCATAGTGCACAGCATATTATTTAGTTCCATAAAAATTATAAAGCATTAGTGTTAAAGCAGCCGAAGGATCGTTATCGCATCGATGAACCGTTTCTCTTAATGGGCAAAATGTTGGTTCACTCCAGTCAGCTTGACCTCTTCAGGGCCTGTTAACTCTGCCGGTCGTGCCAAACGCTCGGTCAGACCACCGTTCGCTCTGCTCTGAGTGGCTTTCAGCGAACGCGACCGGGCAAGACGGTTGAGCGCACCGCTCGCCCCGAGCCCAAAGTTACATTACATTACATCGCATTGAACAAAATTAAATTATGCGCTGGGCTCTCTGCTCTGAGCGCTAAGCTACTTAGCGTCCCTGTAGTGCCTATCGTGTATTTCCTTTTTTTAAAGAGGGGAGCCATGGGCGGGGAGGGGAGCCATGGGCGGGGGGGGGGGGCTTAGTCTCGAAAAACTCCTCTGGCCTGAGTCGCTGCGTCTCTCTCAGTATGGAAATGATTGCGGAGCGATGCTTAGTGCCCATCTGTGGCGACTGCGTGCACTCTCACCTTTGCACAGACACAAGGACGCCTTCTGCCTCCTCTCGTGTTCTCTCATCATTAGGGCCGTGATGAGAGCAGCTCTCCCGCTCGAAAGCGGCGTGAGCGGGAGCCTCGCACAGCTTGCGCACTTCTCCTCTCATAATCTGTTCCACTTCTCTTCCCCCATCCAGATATAGTATCTTACTGACTGTCGTCCTCCCGCCCCAAGGGTTTAGCTTTCTTTTCTGCACGGTTATAAACACCCAAAGTGTACTCTCTGAAGACTGTAATTATGCTACGGAAATGCATAAAGAATGAACGCGTTCAAACTGAGGTCGATTCCAAATGCGTGTAAAATCCTGCCTTTGTGAGTCTGAGGTCTCTTGTCCCGTGTGTATTCCACCACAGGAATCGCCGTAGACAAGAGAGGCTTTGTCTATTTTGTCGACGGAACCATGATCAAGCGAATCAACAAGAAAGGAGTGATAACAACCATCATCGGTTCCAACGGGCTGACATCGACACAGCCGCTGAGCTGCGATGCCCGCATGGACATCGCCCAGGTGAGACCACGTCCACTAATTTAGACGCATACACACACACACACGCACACACACTCTTTACACACACACGCACTTAAGCGTTTTTAATGAGGTCACAATTTTTTCCACAGTAGTTTTTCTCACCTGCATTTCAGTCATGCCTCATCATTGTCAGTTGAGCCTTTTTGAATTACACATTTTAATTACACGTCCACTGTCATCCACGTTGATCAGTAATTTGCCACTTAACGATCCGCACTGTCACATGCTACATTCTGTGTGTTTATTAGAACCACAGACATGTGAAAGTAGAACATTTTTATAGTGCAATATCAATGTTTTAATCTGTGGAAAGTGGCCAAAACACTAAGTACAGTTATATCACCTGCAAAAAAAGGGCTATTCATAATAATGAAATGGTTTGCTTCAGGGATAGACTAATAAAAATTTAATTGATTAAAAGAGATTAAATCTATGGTTTAAATTTTGTGAAATAATTTAATCACAGGCGGCATTTTTAATGTTCTCTGTCGTTGCTTGAACATTTTTGGTGTAAACTTATGAAGAGTGCTCCCCCCAGTCCCATCGCACCACTGTTGTCCTCTGCTAATAATTTGTAATTCTTGTAACAGTTCTTGTCAAATCCTGGAATCGAGTTTTGTCAAGTCAAGTCTGCAGACTTGTTGAGGTCAAAACCCTCAAGAAATGTGTGCACATTTGTAAAGCATCTGGGTTGTAAAATGTTGTCAGTTTCTCTTTCACTTCTCTGAATGTTTTTACACATGGGGTATTTTTGCTTTGACTGCACTGTGTGTCTGTTGATTAAACTTGGATTATAGGCCCACTCAGTCATTTTGGTTGCTAATCGATGAAAATTACGGCAAAACTATGTACCTCTGTGGCTCATGGTTATCGTGTTTTTTTTTGTTTTTTTTTACTGTAACCAGCCATGATACAATGCGACAAAACAATTTGCAAGGCATGGTTTATTTGGCAAAATGTTAGCTTACTATTATTTTCGATATATCATCTGACAAGTGACCACCAAGAAAGAAAAAAAACGACTAGTGATGATAAGTTTGTTTCCATGGTGATGAGCAGTGGAAGGACTACAAAAATATCAGATATTAAAAACAAAGAAGAAGAATAAAATGTGGAGGACGGAAGATGAATAAATACTTATTCTTCATTTTGAAGTGCTTTTCATGAGGATCTTTATCGTTGTTTTTAGTAGGATAATTCTATACTATAGTACCGTATCAATGTCTTTTTGCTCGTAAGCGATTAGCATTTTTTTTAGCAACCGAAATGAGTGGGCCTTTAAGGGGAAAAAAATATATAAACTTGGCTGACAATCCATATCCTTGTTGTGACCCCATAGGCACTGGGATTATTCACCTGACTAATCATACAGTTAGTGGTTCATTGTGAACATCATAAAAGCAGTTTGTTCTCCTAACACATGGAGAGGAAAGAAAGGGAATTCATGTTTTTAAAAAGTTATGGCTATGCTTAAACCCTTCAATAGGAAACCGAGCTAAATGAACGTGCATCAGTGCACACAATGTTTGTGTAGCAAGCTGGAAAAACCCTTCACATGGCTGGAAATATGACTCATTTTGAAAACCACAAATGTGGTCATTGAAAGGTGTGATAAAATCAACTCTACTGACTTTTCTAACAGATTTTTTCTTTTATGGAAAAAATAAATAACTGTTTTCAACATTACCTTTAGCTTTACTCATTTTAAATATGCAATTACTGTATATTATTTTATTTTTTACTGTATATTAATATTTTATGTAGTCACCCTACAATTCTGTGTTTCAAGAATTGTCTGGTGTCTCTTGTCATGCCTTTTGGATTGATTTATAATATGCATGTCTGTGCACAGAATGTAGTGTTATGCTTTCATAGGGTAGCATATAATTTTTATCGCGTAAGATAATTCAGGCCACTTTTAAATAATGATATATAAATCATATTTCTAAAGCATCAAAACTTTAAGAAATAAGGCGTTAGATTTTATTGGCAAATTTGGAGCAAAATGTAATTCTTTTCAACAACCTACGATGGGTTCTAAGTGACAGCATATGGGTTTTTGTTTGGCACACATAGTCCTGGACCGGGATTGAAAAGTGATACAGAATGCTGATATCCCCTGGGCTGGTTCCAACCTCTGAATGCACAGAGTTCAGACAAACCCTGAGTAATGGATGTTCCTTATGTCAAACAAGAAAAACAGTTTTGCCCTAAACATCGGACTGCCCTCAGATCTGTGAAGGTTTCCTGCATCCATTATGGATAAATTGTACCAAGGCAGTGGGAAATTGTCCGTGTCTACATTTTGATGACTTTGAAAGGTTCTGAATTTGGATTGCTGTCAGACTAGATTCAGTGAGCTTTCTGCCTGAGAGAAACACTCATAGCAAGTTTGAATGAAACATTTTACAGAGGCCCTGACACTGTTTCTGTTAAAGATCCAACAGGCACTTGTCTTGAATGGTAGAGGGCTCCCCGGTGTCCTTGCAAAATTTCCAGTCTGGTTCTCTCAAGGTGGAAATCCAGTATTCACCCAGTTTTATTAGAAAACTTGTGGTGCGTGTTCTGCCACAAGATGACTGCCATGCCTGATTCAGATGGATGATTATGAAGATGATGACGACGACGATGATGATGAAGATGATTATTATTATGTAGTCTAATAGCAGCACTTGGGTCTTCAATGTAAATACAAGTATTAACAGGGTTCTGTAACAGGCCTTTATTTTAGTTTTACTTTTAATGGCTGCTGCAGGTTTTTCTAACTGTCAAAAATGAAAGGATGCAGTCTTTCACCTGTCAGACATGAATACTGTGAGGTTCTTACTACTTTCCCCCTGGCACAAAAAAGAAAACCTTCTCCACTTACAGTGCCAGCACTAGAGCAGCAGAGCCAGCAGTGTATGCCCAAGAACCATTATCCTCAGCATGGTCCTGATCGCGTGCCTACTCGCCTAGCAGAACCGCTGTTAGATAGCACTCGCAGAACAAGTCGGAAAGTGCTGAGGCGGGAGGCCTTTAGAGGGAGACCCCCACTGACGCTCTCTGACAGAGAGAGAGAGAGATCGATATTCTAACCCACATCTAAGGCAGTCTCACCACCATAGTTACATCAGAGAAACATAAAGGACTCATGAAGACCATTGAAATGGTGCCTTACTGGTCACATCTACTCTCTGATTTATCTCAGAGTAGCAGAGAGCCTTTTCTCAGAACACAGCCAAAATTCAGCTATTTTCACTCTTAATTTTCACTCTTAACACGTCTTTGAAATGTTTGTGGTCCTGTCATGTTGTTATAATTGCACTAACTATAATATAAAGTAACTCCTCAGTGAAAAATATGAACTCTGGGAGAATGATTGAGCAATGGCGGCTGCTATGATCATGTGTGATTGGGATCTTCTACAGCAGTTTGGCTTGTTGTAAGACATATAAAATAAGAGTGGTGAGCCAGCAATATCTTCTTACTTGAACTGTAAGCAAGAATTAGACGTTATGTTGTGGTCCAGCTGAAGCCTCCTGAACGTGATGAAATTACTGTATTCATGAAGAAATAAAATAAAAAAACGATAGATTCAGAGAATGTATTAGTCATCCCTGCATCCCCTGCTATTCGCGGACAAGCTGTCAATAAACCTAGCCTGCAATAACCAGCATCATGCGGCAACCTTTTCAGAGATCCCAGTAAAACTGATGCTACATGAGTAATCTCCGGCAAACCGCACATTTTATAATAGAATTTATTTCGCCAATGCATACGAAATCACTGCCAGCGCTCTCAACTCCGCCCTGAAGGCACCATCCCAGAGTACTGCCGCCTTGCCGCCTATAATCTATTTATTCCACTTTGCTTTTCAAATAAGAGGAGGGTGGATGAGCAAAGATCCCATTGGGAAGTATTACCTAACAATAACTTCTTTATTTTTATTTTTTTTGGGGGTGGAGGGAGTTGGTCCTACTCCTGAGTGCCTATCACAAGGGGCCCATTAGCCTTCAGTTTGCGTAAAGCATAGCCTACTGCATGTGAGCACTCGAGCTCGTGTATCACTTTGACTCAAGCTGTGCAGGTATTTTTGCTCCGTTCTGAGGTGCAATTCCAAACATGGACACCGGGGCTTGGATGAAAAGCTTATTTTTTATTTTTTTTATTTTATTTATTTATTTATTTTTTACCCAGTCGTATCAGAGCAAGCCCTCGCTTGGATTTGTTTTAAGGGGACGTGAGGCCATCAGCATTAGGCTGGCGTTGAAGGAGGCTCGGATCGGGCGGCCGTGCGCACGTGCAGGCAAGCGGCACGAATTCCCCGCGGAGAGGCTTCCCTCCGCTGACACGCGCGACGTACGAGGATCAGAGGACGGAGCTCGCATCCCGAACTCCGCATTGTGCCTTGTCAAAACAGCGATGCATTATTAAGGCTGTGGCTTGCTGAGGGGGTGCTCCCAGCTCCTGTCTGCCTAAAAAGACAGGGGGGACATCCCTCTCTCCAGTCTGGAGCCAGCTCTGCCTCTGGCACGGCCCTGAGCCGGCGGCAGGACTGGCTTCATTTATTGATTTATATTGTTTAGCCAGCATGGCCCACTCAGCAACATTTGCTGCCATTTTCCAGGGAGTCCTCGTGTACCCAGACAAGGAGAATAAAAAACACAATAGCATATTTCCAATAACAAGTGTAAATATACACTTAGAGCGATATAAAACCATAAGTATTTCCAGATTGAATGCATTTAAAATTGGAGCGCATGAGTACTGTAATTCTGAAGAACTCACTGGATTTGGAGTCTATACCTCGACCCATGTCATGATATATCTTTCATCTCTATCGAAATCTGCAGCAACACTTGAAGCTGTCCTTAACATAGAGTGACAGACGTAAGCAAGACATAGGGCCCTATCTTGGCGATCTTGGCATAGTCTAAGCGCATGGCGTAAAGTCCATTTTGGGCGTGTCCAAGTCCACTTTTGCTATTTTAACGGCGTGTTTTTTTGGCGCTAAGCACGGCGCAAGGTGCAACTGGGCTGAACCTAGTCGCTTCATTAATTATAGGTGTGTCTTGGGCGTGACATGCAATAAACCAATCAAAATGTCATATCCCATTCCCTTTAAAAGCCTGCTTTTCCACCTTGGCGGATTGCTTGATGGCGAAACAGACATGCTCGTGCGTGTTTAGTGTGATCAAGGAATAGGCTAAATGGAGTATGATCAATATTATTCGGACTAACCATTAGCCTATGAGTTCCCGGTAATTCCAGACAGGGCTGTTATTTTACAAAATATATGCGGTGAAATTTCGTTAAAAGGACCTGCAACAGCTGAGAATAAGCTATCAATGACTTCAGTCTCACCTTAGAAAACGCCAAATTAGCCTGCTTGTTCAGCGAATTTCGTTTGATTATGCAATGAAAGTGTCAAACATCAATTCCAAGAGGCTGTTCTCATGGAGTTCTCGAAGTTCAAGCTTCATCCAAAGTTCATTAGGCTACCTGCATAGTAGGCTAATATTGATTAATAACATACATACCGTTATTTTGCCTCATTGATGACACTAAATAGCCTACAATAAAGCTGTCAGGTTCGCAACCCATATGTTCACGCATATTTCCCCTTGTTTAATAATGTCCTGTTTATGGAAATGTGACCAACCTGTTTTACTCGTAGCGTAATCCTTTAAAACAATCCACTTTCCCAGGAAGACCGTGAAACGTGTGACTTACAGCAGGGGAAACAGAGAACATGCAGCACACGTGCAGAGAATGGCATTAAAATGAATTGTGAATTAATTGTGTAACGTGCTGCAAATTTGTTTTAGTTTCTAATTAGACGCTTAGTTCTCTTTAAAATCGTTTTGTTCAGTTATGGAATAACGGGTGAAATCAGCTGGGTTTTAAACGGTGAGAGTATGGAAACCTGGTCACTGTAATTTAAAAAATATGAAGGACGAAGAATAGCTAAGGTTACAATTTAGTTAACATGGTGACATCTCCGTTTTTTTAACCATAGGCTATCGAAAAAAAAACTTATGCACAGCGAATCCGCTGTAGCCTAGGCTATTTGAAATACAATAAATGCAATATTCACTGGACAAGGTTTTGAACTTTTTTCAGTCACAAACCATTCTATTTACTTACAGGCTGTATTCATAGATAAACAGAGCTGTATAGTAATGACATCTGAAGCGCATTTTCAGAACTTAAATGTCCGTCTATTGCTGTGCGCGAGTTTTCCATTGAATGACAATTCACGCATTAGGTGTAAATGACAATTTGCGCATTAGGCTTGATATAGGTGTTATCAGCTGCTTTTTAATGGGTAGTCATTGTCCTGTACCATTGCACATCGCCTGGATGGAGTGGGCTGAAAGCAATTTAATGTGCATGGCATTCCCCTTCGCTGAGGGAAAGGTAGGCTATGGACCCTTTTATTATTATGTATTTTTTGATATAGGCTACACAATAATAATATTTCACATTGTAATCTTGATATTTTAATCATGCTTGTGCGCACCCCTGTGTGTAACAGACAGGAGGGTACGCGCATTGTGCACACGCCTTTGTAGACGCACTTATATGCGCCGTTAAAATAACATGTATACAACTGCGACATGACTTTAGACCAGGTTAGTGGTGGTTCTAGCGCAAGCGCTTTCTTGTGGCTCAAGATAGCAATAGGCCAAAAAGAATCCTGGCCACTCCTCATCTTAAGACCAACACGCCCAAACGGCGCAAGAGTACATGCTAATTAAACGGCGTGAGCGTTAGGCGTTATAATGAACCTACCGCCGGGTGTAAGATAGCAAAGACACTTGCGTTTGGGTTAGCGCCGCTTTGCGCCGGGTGTAAGATAGGGCCCATAGTGTTACATATGTTTAAAAAAAAAATGTTTTATTAAACCTTTATTTTAGCAGGGGGGGACCCACTGAGACCAAAATCTATTTTCCAGGGGGGCTCTGCGGCAATGCAAAGTTAAAAAGCATATACAAAGTTAAAAAGCAAAGTATAATACATCAAACTTACATACATACCATACATACACATACAAACATTTCAAGAACAATTAGAAATGCTCTTTTTTTCCCCATGTTTCAACCACTAGCTCTTTAAAAATCTCATAAGATACCAGAGAAGATAGTTTAGTTGTATCTTGGAATTGATTCCATGTAAGGGGTGCTGAAACGCCAAAAGCAGTTTTGCTTTTACAGACATTTCCATCAGTTTTAGCCATACGCTTGTTTCCGGCAGAATTCCCTAATCCCAAACGCAAAAAGAAAACGTAACACAAAGAAAAGGAGATAGGAGCGAGCCTGAATCTAGGCCATGGGTTTTCAAAAATGTGACCAAAAGTGATATGAGATGCACGTATCTCACGAACAGCTCTTTGTTTGCTTTTATGTGACGTGTGATCTCTGCCAGGTCTGTGACTGATGGAAGCGGACAGGTAGCAGATATTGTGCACTTTGATAATAAAAGATTGATAACTGACCCATCGGATCAGAGCGGTGAAAGAATTGCGAGCCTTTAGAATGTCGTATGAATAATGTATGACTGCAGTACAATGGTCTTTTATTTTATTTTATTTTATTTTTTGCATCTGCCTTGGGCACTGTACTGTACGGTGCTGCATGTGCTTTTAACAGGGCACCTTTACAGGTGAAAGATTCCCTAGAGTGAGTTTGCGATGCTTTAAAAACAAACACTCTCCTGCCTGGGGTGGGGGCCTGGGTGAGGCATATTCAGTCATTCTTGAGGCTTTTACATAAAGCAGCATTTGCATTCATCTGTATTCCTGTGGCACCCATTTTAAAACTACTGATAACCGCAGCCAAGTCACAATTTCAAAATAAATCCATTTTCAATTTTTAGCCTTCTTTTTTTTTTTTTAGTAGCTATGGCTGATTTTATGAATTAAAAACCAAGAATAAAACTAATAGAGGTTAAGTGGGGATCTTATTAGAACACCGGTTTTTCAGTGAGGGAAAGTTGAAAGGGAGCAGTGGTCTGTGGACACGTGGGCGCATTTCCGACTAGCCGGCTCAGCTTAAACTGCTTCTGACATAGTTCATGAATAAATGAATCTGGCAATGTGTCGCGAAACACATTAAAATGCATGTTGTAAATGAGAAGGTAACTTCTTTCCAACTCACTGATTTTTTTTATATACTGTATATATAATGACAATTAATGCTTAAATGCCCAGCCATTGATGCGATGCACGTTTGTTGGGGACTGGCTGTTACTGACTGATGTCTACAGTTTTCTCACTAACACATACTCCTCATACTAAAATAGGCTACCGGTAATGAAGCTATCAGTATATACTGTAGGATGTCATATGGGTGTGAGTACATACACATACTATATATATATATATTTTTTTATTTAACCGTTATTTAGCCAGGAAGTCTCTTGAGATATTATACATCTCTTTTACAAGAGAGCAGCAACAATAAGTAAACATTAAAATGAATAAAACGCAGAATATAAATAGGATAAAGAGTAAAACACAGTAAAACTATTGTGACATAAAATACAATCACATTACAGTATACAGTATATCGGACAGGGAAAGGCAGCCTTGTCTATTAACAACAATTACATTCTTCCCTAAAAACTTGGAGGAAGCTATCTTTAAAATAACGAAAAGAGGGCAATGTCTCCAGCTTAATGCTTTCCTAGCTCGCGCAGTGTGGTGAGCAGTACAGGGCTGTTTCTCTGTGCAGTGACAGTCTGACATTTTGAAAAGGCAGAAGGCGTGGTGAGAAAAAACAGCAGAATGCTCTTCACACCACCCTGACCCCGTGAGAGGAGCGGAGGGCCCCGTGAGAGGAGCGGAGGGCCCCGTGAGAGGCGCATAGGGCCCCGTGAGAGGCGCATAGGGCCCCGCTGAGACCGGAGCGTAGGTCGGGGTCCGACGGCATGGCGGAGCGCGCGCTGAGTTGTGTCTCCCCTCCCTCAGGTGCGTCTGGAGTGGCCCACCGACCTGGCCGTCAACCCCCTGGACAACTCCCTGTACGTCCTGGACAACAACATCGTCATCCAGGTGTCGGAGAGCGAGCAGGTGCGCATCGTGGCCGGGCGGCCCATCCACTGCCAGGTGCCGGGGATCGACCACTACCTGGTCACCAAGGCCGCCGTCCACTCCACGCTGGAGGCGGCCAAGGCCGTCGCCGTGTCGCACCGCGGGACGCTCTACATCGCCGAGACGGACGAGCGGAAGATCAACCGCATCCAGCAGGTCACCACCAACGGGGAGATCTCCGTCATCGCCGGGGCGCCCTCCGAGTGCGACTGCAAGATCGACCCCAACTGCGACTGCTTCTCAGGTAGGACGGAGGGCGTCAGTCAATTTGAAGTGTTAAAAACCTCCGTATTATCGAACAGACGGACCCCATGTTTTCAACAAAAAGACAGGACGGTTTAAGGTACACAGCCGGCCGTGGGAACACATGCAAGGTTACAAAATGTTCGAGGAACACTCATTTCAGTTGTGCTATTATACAGTTCTAACAGGTACATTTGCATTGAGCAGTTCTAACAGGTACATTTGCATTGAGCAGTTCTAACAGGTACATTTGCATTGACTAGTCCTGGGGGGGTGCGGTCTTAGCCCCTGCCTGATTGGTTTCGCGACACTATTGTTACAAGACATCTCCGAAACCAGCCAGACGCCAGGCGTCGTCTGCACAGTCTCCAATACTCAAACCCACAACATCATCTGTATGTGCTTCTATGTATATATTAAAAGTACATTCTTACATAGGGGTTTCAATTTTTAGTCACGTGGCGCGAATTCAAAGGCCCAAGCAAATGCAGTGGCCGGAACGGGGCGCTGTGCCTATTGAGGCTCCTCATTCTCCGAGTCTAAAAGGGGGGGACTGGGGGTGGAGTCGGCACTCGGGGCTCCCCGTGGAGTTGTTTGCTCAAACCGATTCCCCGTCGAATCGGTCCGAGCGATTATTTAATTCGCTGAGCAATTCATTAACCAAATCCAATTGGTAATTAAATAAACAAATCCGGGGGAGAGCGTGTGGCACAGTCCGTTGGGAGGCTGACTCTTAACCCACATTATGAAAAATGTATTAATTAATCCAATGTGGATATATAAATAATTAGTGGCAACAGGTTGGAGCGAAAGCCATCAAGCACCCTGACTATCCAGGAATTGAGTCATTGAGACTGCGGGTGTAGAGTGACTCAGATACAGAATTGGGGATCCCATAATTTTCTGACTCCTTGATGAATCCTTGGCCGTGTCCGAATCAGCGCACTTGCCTACTATTGAGTATGCCAGTTGAGTATACTTTTTAAAAAGGTGTTAGGTACACGACAGTTCTGAAAATTGAGTGTCCTTAATATCCCCGAATGATATGCTTATTTCTGGGTTTTCACTGATAATAGTATGGAGGATATTTTTTGCATACTGCATGTCACTAAACAGTAAGCAGTATACAGTATGCTAGTACACAGCAAACAGCATGCAGTAGATAGGGCTCTGATTCGGACACAGCCCCTGGGCCCTATCTTGGCGATCTTGGCGCTTAGTCTAAGCGCATGGCGCTAAGTCCATTTAGGGCGTGTCCAAGTCCACTTTTGCTATTTTAACGGCGTGTTTTTTTGGCGCTAAGCACGGCGCATGGCGCAACTGGGCTGAACCTAGTCGCTTCATTAATTATAGGTGTGTCTTGGGCGTGACATTCAATAAACCAATCAAAATGTCATATCCCATTCCCTTTAAAAGCCTGCTTTTCCACCTTGGCGGATTGCTTATGATGGCGAAACAGACATGCTCGTGCGTGTTTAGTGTGATCAAGGAATAGGCTAAATGGAGTATGATCAATATTATTCGGACTAACCATTAGCCTATGAGTTCCCGGTAATTCCAGACAGGGCTGTTATTTTACAAAATATGTGTGGTTAAATTTCGTTAAAAGGACCTGCAACAGCTGAGAATAAGCTATCAATGGCTTCAGTCTCACCTTAGAAAACGCCAAATTAGCCTGCTTGTTCAGCGAATTTCGTTTGATTATGCAATGAAAGTGTCAAACATCAATTCCAAGAGGCTGTTCTCATGGAGTTCTCGAAGTTCAAGCTTCATCCAAAGTTCATTAGGCTACCTGCATAGTAGGCTAATATTGATTAATAACATACATACCGTTATTTTGCCTTAATGATGACACTAAATAGCCATACAATAAAGCTGTCAGGTTCGCAACCCATAAGTTCACGCATATTTCCCCTTGTTTAATAATGTCCTGTTTATGGAAATGTGACCAACCTGTTTTACTCGTAGCGTAATCCTTTAAAACAATCCACTTTCCCAGGAAGACCGTTAAACGTGTGACTTACAGCAGGGGAAACAGATAACATGCAGCTCACATGCAGAGAATGGCATTAAAATTAATTGTGAATTAATTGTGTAACGTGCTGTAAATTTGTTTTAGTTTCTAATTAGACGCTTAGTTCTCTTTAAAATCGTTTTGTTCAGTTAAGGAATAACGGGTGAAATCAGCTGGGTTTTAAACGGTGAGAGTATGGAAACCTGGTCACTGTAATTTAAAAAAATATGAAGGACGAAGAATAGCTAAGGTTACAATTTAGTTAACATGGTGACATCCGCTGTAGCCTAGGCTATTTGAAAAACAAGCAATATTCACTGGACAAGGTTTTGAACTTTTTTCAGTCACAAACCATTCTATTTACTTACAGGCTGTATTCATAGATAAACAGAGCTGTATTGTAATGACATCTGAAGCGCATTTTCAGAACTTAAATGTCCGTCTATTGCCGTGCGCGAGTTTTCCATTGAATGACAATTCACGCATTAGGTACAAAGACAATTCGCGCATTAGGCTTGATAGCTATAGGTGTTATCAGCTCCTTTTTAATGGATAGCCATTGTCCCGTACCATCGCACATCGCCTGGATGTTGATGGAGTGGGCTGAGAGCAATGTAATGTGGCATTGTTTCCCTTCGCTGAGGGAAAGGTATGTGGGCCTATGGAACCTTTTATTATTATGCATTTTTGATATAGCCTACACAATAATAATATTTCACATTGTGATCTAGATATTTTAGTCATGCCTGTGCACGCCCCTGTGTGTAACAGACAGGAGGGTATGCGTGTTGTGCACACGCCTATGTAGACGCACTTATATGCGCCGTTAAAATAGCATGTAAACAACTGTGACATGACTTTAGACCAGGTTTGTGGTGGTTCTAGCGCAAGCGCTTTCTGCTGGCTCAAGATAGCAATACGCCAAAAAGAATCCTGGCCACTCCTCGTCTTAAGACCAACACGCCCAGTTCACTAATGATGGCGCAAGACTAGTTAATGGCGCAATGCTAGTTAAACGGCGTAAGCGTTAGGCGTTATTATGGACCTAGCGCCGGGTGTAAGATAGCAAAGACACTTGCGTTTGCGTTAGCGCGTTAGATAGGGCCCCCTGTGTTTTCATCCGTGTGTTCGTAACTCTGTGTGAATGGGCAGTCCCTTATGGAAATGTAATATACTGCAGTATATTTTAAATATATTGTGAAGATAATTTTTATATATTTACAATATACTGCAGCATATTCTTTTTCCATAAGGGATGTCTGTGTGCAACTGACAATAAGCAGATATGTACTTGTATCCCCACTGAATTATAACTGTTTATTTTGTTAAATTTTTTTGACATTTTGTGTCTGTTCATTTTGACTGTTTTGATTATGCAGAATTAGAGCAGCGGGCAAAAGAAGAAAAGCTCCGTCGCTTACTCGCTGTTCCGCCGCGCCGTCCACGCTCTCCTCGGCAGCGGTCACGCGCCGCGGATGATCGGGGCGATACAAGACGCACAACAGATAATTAAACGCCTTGAATCCCAGCGCCTCATTTCGCGTCCCTCGCTTATGAAAAGCTCCAGGCCGCCATAGAAGAGTACGAGCGGCGCGTGAGCACGAATGGAAATGAGCGAAGAAATATGGCGGGGGACGCGCGGGATACAAATCACATGCCCTTCTTGTGCTGTCACTGTTTCTGACAGCGCGAGCGGAGCTGCCGTTTGTTGTCCCTAGTATTACATCTCCTTTGAGATGGCTTTTTATCAAGCGCGGCACCTTTTTTTTTTTCAACCGAAAAGGGAGAAGGAAAAAAAAAAAAGGTTTGCATGTGGCAAGAACCAATGAGGTGTATCGGTTTCCTATCTCTCTCTGGTGATACTTTGCATATTTCCCATCATGCACCGCTGTTAACAAATGATTACTCTCTTCAGAGGCCTTCGTCTCGCCCATTTCTTCCGCTCCGCAAACGCGCGTCCTGTCAGTCAGAGAAAATTCCAGGGAATGCGTATGACCGCCAAAGATCCACGGCTCCTAAACCGCCTGTCCCGCCCATAAGCGACCCATACCCATCCTGCTGGCAGACTTATCAGAATTACCAGCGTCCGAGGCATGCCTGCCTCTCAGTACACTCCAAAGAGCTGGCGTTTTCCATTAGATCCTCACCATTAAATACTGTAAAGCAGCAAGAGCGTGATTTGTGCCTGAGAGTGGGTTTACGCTATACACATGAATGCTACATCCATTATCAAAACGCAGCGGTGGAAATAAGAAGCTGAAGTATTGCTGCGGACGGCGTTTTAGTGAGATACGTGAGCGAGAAATAGCTGTCAGAGTTCTGCCAGGCGAACCTGCTAATTGACCAAATCTGATAAGAACAGATGGACTTTGTTGCAATGATAGCCTTTGTAGCGTGGATATGTATTTATACTGTATCTTGTGTTAAGATGGCAGTTTAGAAGGTCCTGGTGATTATTTTGCATTGATTTCTGTGCAGGCGATGGTGGGTATGCCCGAGATGCCAAGCTGAAGGCACCCTCTTCGTTGGCAGCGTCCCCGGACGGCACGCTCTACATTGCTGACCTGGGCAACGTCCGCATACGCGCCCTGAGCCGCAACCGGCCGCACCTCAGCCCCGCCCGCATGTACGAGGTGGCGTCCGCCTCAGACCAGGAGCTCTACCTGTTCAGCGCCAATGGCACCCACCTCCACACAAAGAACCTCATCACGGGGGACTACATCCACAACCTGACCTATTCTGCCGACGGCCACGTGAGCGGCATCACCGGGAGCAACAGCGACTCCGTCCACATCCACCGCGATGCCAACGGCGTGCCCCTGTGGCTGGCGGCGCCCGGCGGGCAGGTCTATTGGCTAACCATCAGCAACAACGGCGCTCTCAAGAGAGTCTCTGACCAGGGCCACGACCTTGCGCAGGTCACCTACCATGGAAACACCGGTCTCCTAGCAACCAGCAGCAACGAGAACGGCTGGGCCACAGTCTACGAGTAAGGCTTTGCACGCTTCCGTGGCTCTGTCTGTGATATTTAATTTTAAGATGTTAAAACAAATTGGGCCTCACATTGTGAGGCTTCACGAACAACAAAAGCATATGCAGCTAGCATGAGTTTTTTTGTGTGATTTTAAGTGTTTTGATGACTGTGTGTACGGGTTGGTGATTGACAGCATGGTGGCTCCGCCCACTTTTAAGCCTTACTCTCCCATCGGTAGCATCTTTAGCCAGAAAGGGGATATTCATGCAGTCTATTCGGTCAGCTGAAAAAATCGTATAGTGCACTGACTCAAAGACCAATATTAAAGCTGTTATTTTTTCTCTGATTAGCCTGTGAGAGCCTATTTCTGCAGAGATGACCAGTTTGAAATGTTCCCTTGCATTACTGTTTAAAATCCTAATTTGGGGGGGGGGGGGGGGGGGGGGGGGGTTGGTTTCTTATCAGTATACGTTAAGAATTGCCATTTTCCCTTGGGAGATTTTCACCATGCACGTTCGTTTTTTGATCATTTTAAAAGGATGGAGTTCTTCACAGACGATTGTATTGAATTTCCTTAATGTAGTATTACTGCCATCTCGTGGCGTGTTTATGAAAGTGCGTTGATGCATCGTGATTAAAAAACAGCCAGAGCATGAAGAAATATCCATAGACAGTTCAATGAACCAATGCCTTGCTCATAGGTTCCTTTCAGTTAATCCAGTCAACACACTTACCAGTTCAAAGCTGTGGTGAAATGCTGAACTCTCCCAGTTATAGCACTGTATAACTGGCATAAGCACTTATCTATCTATAAGATAGATCTATCAGGCAGTCTCTCTTTTATTTTTTTCCATTTGCATTTTATTGAATTCAGTTAATGACACTAAGTTAACGTTAAAGTTAATTAACTGTAGTTTCAGTTATAGAACAGATTAAGGCCATGGCATCTTTATGGCTTCCTTACGGTCATTTTGACGTGGAAAAAATCATTACTTATTTTAGCTTCGAAAAGGGCCAGCCACTGTTCAAAGAGATGTGATTCTGCTCACAGTGGCTGTCTTCTCACAGGTATAACTCCGAAGGCCATCTCATCAATGTCACTTTTCCTACGGGGGAAGTCAGCAGTTACCACGGTAACATGGAGAAGTCTGTCAGGGTGGAAGCAGAGACTTCAAACGGCGAGAACTTCATCACTGCAACCAACTTCTCAGCCACAAACACAATCTACACGCTCCGTCAAGGTCTGTTCCAGCATCCACTGCGCTGAGGCTAGATTACAGGATCTGACGCGTTTGATTCGCACTCTTCTTCGCACTGCATACACCTCGAGACAAGGCGCAGGCTGTAGAACAACACCTTCGACATCATTTTACTTTTAGTTTTAATTTCTTCTGTTGTACAGCATGATTAGCAGTAAAACCAATTGAATTTAAGTAATACATAATTTAAAATAAGGAATATGGTATTTATACACTGCCTGGCCAAAAAAAAAGTGGCAGTTGCACCAGTCATGCATAGTGCCCACTGTACAAGCCTCTGGAGGCAGTGTTATGATCTGGGGTTGCTTCAATTGGTCAGGTCTAGGCTCAGCAACGTTATGCAGCAATAAAATGAAGTCAGCTGAGTACCTGAATGTACTGAATGACCAGGTTATCCCATCAATGGGCATATTCCAGGACGACAATGCCAAGATTCATCGGGCTCAAATTGTGAAAGAGTGGTTCAGGGAGCATGAGGAATCATTTTCACACATGAATTGGCCACCAGAGTCCTGACCTTAACCCCATTGAAAGTCTTTGGGCTGTGCTGGAGAAGACTTCACGGAGTGGTTCGACTCTCCTGTCGTCAATACAAGATCTCGGCCAAAAATGTATGCAAGTCTGGACGGAAATAAATGTTGTGACGTTGCATAAGGTTGTCGAAACAATGCCACGACGAATGCACGCCATAATCAAAGCTAAAGGCGGTCCAACAAAATATTACAGTGTGCGACTTTTTTTTTGGCCGGGCAGTGTATATCATATATTTTTATTATGCAGTACTTCATGTTAAGTGTCTTGCTCAGGGGTGTCCCTATGATTGAACCTTGGCCTTGTTTTCAAGTCTACTCACTAAACCGCTGCCAAAGACGCACATTTAACCTAAAAGCCACTGTCATGATTCGCTGTGCTTTTCTGTACGTGTCACTGTGTTACGCTGCCACGTGTTTGGAGACTGCACTCAGTTTTCTTTGTAGTCCTGAGCCAGTCTGCTGTCAGTGTTTCTCTCTGTTCAGTAAAAAAGCTAAATAAATCTAGAGAGTGTATTATCAGTAGGTAAAATGCCCTGGGGAAAACAATCGCATGCATTGGTGCATTTATTTTGTCATTTTGTACAACTCTGTTTAATCTCAATGGTAATATAATAATTTAAACAACAATGATCAGAACGAAAACGGCAAAGATGATGATGAAAATGTGAAAGCGTCTCTGATGGCTGGCAGAGTAGTGATTCTCTCAAACTCGTTGAACGCTTAATGGTTTGCCATGAGTAAAACTGTCTCACTGAAGTTCTGTGGAAAAATTTTGCTGAGCTCTATAACTGAATCAGAGTTTTGCCTTGTGAAAGTTCTGCAAAGGTGCGAAGCGCTGGTCAGAAGACAAGACAAAGCACGCCAGTTGTGAAAAAAAACAGGAAGTAGTGAGAAAATATGATCGCTTAATTGTCTCAACCAGTCATTTTACTCAAATCGTGTTTTGCAGTGCACTGTCGGGGCGTTAAAGTTCAATCTTTTCCCACGGCATGGCGTATTAAGGAAAGTCACCTTGAGGTGACTTTTGCTTTTCAAAAGTGGCATCTGATGTTATGTCAGGTTCTCAAAATATATTACCAATCCGCACCATGAAGAAGTCATAAAAAATAAATCTTTTTAAAAAATTGTTCTCTCTCTCTGTCTCTCTCTCTATCTCTGTCTCTCTCTCTCTCTCCCCCCCCCCTCTCTCCCCCTCTCTCTGTCTGTCACCCACATCAGAACACTCGCAGAACACGTACCGAGTGAGTGCCGATGGCTCGCTCCGCGTCACCTTCAGCAGTGGCATGGAAGTGACACTCAGCACGGAGCCCCACCTCTCAGCAGGTGTTGTAAACCCCACAGTGGGCAGGTGCAACATCACCCTGCCGGGTGAGCACGGCCCCAGCCTGATTGAGTGGAGGCAGAGGCGGGAGCAGGCCAAGGGAAACTACACGACCTATGAGCGGTCGGCTGCGGGTACGAGGAACGCACCCTTTTCCTCTTAAGGGAACTTAAGTAATCATATGCTAGGTTTTCTTCAGGGGTTACGGAAAAAAGCAAATGGCTTACATAATTATGTTAGTGGAAGTTAAGGACAATGTGCACAGTTTGGGGATTGAATCATTACCTTGCTCACTGCACTCTGTGTGTAAAGCTAAACAGGACAGCAGCCCTTATCCAGTTTCACAAATCATCACAATCCCTGAACTGAGCCTCATCAGATGGATCTGCCTCATTCTGTGTGACTTCAACCATGTGGAATGTATTCAGTGTCAGGTGGCTCATTTACGGGAAAGACTTTGATGTGTGAATTCTTCCTTTGCATTAGTTCCTCACTTGTGAAAAACACTTAGGGCCTGATTTACTAAGACCTTTAGTGGGTGCAAAAACATTTAGCGCAAGCAGAACTAATAACACAACCAATCATTGGTGCAAAACAAATACCATGACCAATCATTTGTCGGGTTATTGGTTTTGCACATGCTAAAGGTTTTAGTAAATCAGGCCCTTAGGCCCAGATTCAGAGATGGCCAACTTAAGTCATGCGCTTAAGTGCCTCTCCTGCACGGATTTAATGCGGACTGAGATATGCCGTATTCTAACCTACAGTACGCGGGGCACGTTTCTCAAATGTGGGTGGCACAGGGCATGATATTCTAATGACCTGTTTCTTGTACCTGCCCCTTGGGTTGCCCGTTTTCTACTACTTTTCTGTGAGGGTATACATTTTCAACGTGTCAGTGACAGTGCCTTTAATAACCACAT
This sequence comes from Synaphobranchus kaupii, assembly GCA_029718625.1. Taxonomy (NCBI): domain Eukaryota; kingdom Metazoa; phylum Chordata; class Actinopteri; order Anguilliformes; family Synaphobranchidae; genus Synaphobranchus; species Synaphobranchus kaupii. The sequence continues at coordinate 21,265,328 of CM056393.1, forward strand.
TTGCCTTTGTTTAATCCTACCTTAGCGCATCATAGTTGCTCTTGCATGACGGTGTAGGCAGTGAACATCAATGTGATGTGTTAACAGCTATTAACACATCACATTGATAAAATGACCATAGCGTCTATTGACGACTGGGATATACCCATCACACAATCAAAAAATAATCACTGGACAGTGGTTGCACACAATATTACTAAGTAAAACAAATAAATTGTTGGATTTACTTTAAAAAAAAAAGATTTTAAAATATATATTTTCTTACAATTTGCCTAATAAAGTAATATACGGTTGAACATAATAGCCTATTATGCGACATCTTCAACTTAACCAGTTTGAAGTCACATATACTTAATAATAGCCCATCACTTGCAACCACTGTCAAAGACTTATTTTTTGAGTGCATCTGTCACATGCTGGAAGGATGTGGCCAGGAAGGAGAGAGATTTTAACCGAGAGATTTTAGCACTAGTAGGTCTACACTGCAGGGAGTTACTTTGCGCTTCATAATAATTTTGGAGCAGCTGTGCTCACACAAGTAGGCTACAAAATCGCCTCTCTGTCAAAGCGAATATGATCCAGACACTGTCTATCAATTAATCCATCTAATATTGCTCTGGTATTATATACCAGATGGTCAATCATAGCCTACTTGTACATATTTTTCTTTTTTTGACAGCTCTTTGATAATTGTTAGTAGGCTAGCAAAGGCAAATACGACCAATATTGTTTTCAAAGAACATGCACTCATTCTAATATCCATTTTTGCGAAAGATGCTGGCGGCGCCAGACATAAACCACCTTTTTTCCGAACAAAGTTGTGCGGAATAAAATGATTAAGTGAAACCTCTGAATACGGGTATCTTGCAGACGCCTCATTTTCACCAAATCTCCACCCCGCGAGCGTAATGCCGCATATATACTGGAAAGACGCTTAAAACAGTGGATAAATCAACAGCGGAATCAAAATAGCTTAAGCTACGCAGATTTTCGGGTGTAAGTCCATTTGCACATGCTTATCTCAACTTTGAATCTGGCCCTTACTGGTTATGATACAAGGCCCTTCCCTGAATGCTGTAGTAGTAGCCTATGTCAGTCATAATGTTACCATGAGGTTTCCCTACCTGATGCCTGTGGCCTTCAAATGAAAACCAGTGTAGATTGAGTTTCAGAAGAAGGCGCAATGCCTACACAAGGCCTCCCAGATGTGGCTAGGAGTAGCAGAGGATGCTAGGAGGGTGCCAAATGTGGGTGTCAAATTAAATGTGGGTGTCAAATGTCAAAACATTCCTCTGTTTTCTCTGAGGGAAATGACGTCCAGGGAAATGAGCGTTTTCTGATTTAGCACCCACTTTTGCTATGCAAATGATGATGGAATCTGAAACCGCAAAACAGCATTTGTCTTGTTTTGTTCATTTTTCTACTGGAGCAAATGCCAGAAGTAATTGTATGATAATCTCTCAAAGCTTTTTGTCGGTCTTAATTTGTTTTCTAACCACTGCTAGGCTGATCTTAACCTTTTTTCAGTCAGCTCACAGTGCTTACAAAACTTGATCGTATTGCAAACCCTGTGACCCAAATATGCAGAAGAATGTGTGGGAGCAACATAAAAAACCTTGCTGAAAACCAGCTCCTCAGCCTAAATTAGAAACCAAAAGTGCTACCCCTACAATGCACTCATTCAAAGGTTCATGCTTGTGTAATTCTGACCAACAGAATAAAACTGCTTCCTTATTAAAAAAAGAAGCACTTTGTTGAGAATGGTTAACACAATGCTGTAGCTTCATGCATTTGTGGGTGGGTGGGTGGGTGGGGGTGTGTGTGCTGGTGGGGTATTATTACGTGAATATTAGAAAATTGGAGCCACTAAGTATTATTAAATGGAAAATTAACAGAAAGCCTCATCTCTACACCTCACAACTATATGTAGTACGAATTTGGGCAAAAAGCTTTGAAAGGTTTGTTGGAGATTGTGAACAGATGTATTGGAGATTGTCTGTCTGCTTTGACTTGCTGACCTGCTGACTGCACCACTGATAATATATTGTTGTATTCATTATCAGGCTCATAACAGAAATCTGCTGTCCATAGACTTTGACCAAGCCACACGAGTGGGCAAGATCTATGATGACCATCGCAAATTTACCCTCAGGATCCTCTATGACCAAATGGGACGTCCCCATTCTCTGGTCTCCTAGTAGCAAATATAATGAGGTGAATGTGTCTTACTCTGCCACGGGCCTGGTCACCAGCATTCAGCGAGGGAACTGGTCGGAGAAACTCGAGGTATGACAATGGAAGGGTTGTCTCCAGAACTTGGGCCAATGGGAAGATATGGAGCTACACCTTCCTGGAGAAGGTACGTTTAACAAATAAGGCACACTGTAGTGTACTATTCAACACACAGAGTATCATTGTGGCTGATTAGACAGTCAATACTTTTTGTTCTCCAAATCAATAGTCTTGTCAGACCCGGTGGGGCTCAATTATTACTGTACATTTCATAGACACTGTTATTCAGAGTGACTTGTGCAGATTTCTTTTTTTTTTGTATCAAGCAATCCATTTATACAGCTGGATATTTTATTGAAGCTCCGCAGGTTAAGTACCATGCTCATGAATACAACAGAAGAAGCACAGCTAGGAATCACGCCCACAACCTTTGAGATGCAAGCCTAGTTCACTAAATATTATATCCCTGTTACGCTTCCTCTCATTCTGAATAATGTGTATTTATTTAACGAAATGTACAGAACATATGTACATATAGAATGTGCTCGCTGTATTTGATGAAGTCTAGGGCGATAACATTAATCGCTGATGAAATTAGCAGAACATTCTACTCGCCGATCGTGATGTGATAATGTCACATTGGATGAGCAGCCTCCAATTCCGCGTTTGTGCATTTGGCATTAGCTCATTACTGCCTGTCAATCAACTGCGTGATCCTTTTGAATGGACTCAACCATTTTTGTGTGTGTGTGTGTGTGTGTGTGTGTGTGTGTGTGATTATAGACGGTCATGCTGCTCCTTCACAGTCAGCGCCGGTACATCTTCGAGTTCGACCAGACGGACCGCCTCCTGTCCATCACCATGCCCAGCATGGTGAGGCACAGCATTGCAGTCGCTGCTGTCCGTGGGCTACTATCGCAACATCTACAGCCCGCCAGACAGCAACGGCACCTTCATCCAGGACTTCACCCGCGACGGCCGCCTGCTCCAGACCCTGTATCTGGGCACGGGCCGCCGCGCCATCTACAAGTACACCAAGCAGTCCCGCCTGGCAGAGATCCTTTACGACACCACCTTGGTCACCTTCACTTACGACGATGCCTCGGGCGTGGTCAAGACCATCCACCTCATGCACGAGGGCTTCATCTGCACCATCAGATACAGGCAGACAGGTGAGCGATGGAACAATAAACCCAGGGAAAGTGAGTGGCTTGACATACCAACCATGTATAAATGAACCTCATAAGTGCCACTGACTTAGTTCATGCACATATAGCGTATACTGTATATGACCCTATTACTTACATCTTCCAGTCTAAGCCTCAACGGATTATATTTTGCTGTGCATTCATCAGCAGTGGTTAAGAGGTACAACTCCACAATAATTTTCAGAACAATACCGTGGGGAGGAATAACAGATGAAACCGCGGCTCTCAGAATTGTACCGTCTCTGTGGGCTACAATTGACATTTGTGTGTACGTCAGAAGGTTTGCCTAGATAGCGATCATCCATAACTCACATGCTGATGCGCTCGCATGAAGGCGTGGAAGGTGTTCTGTGGAAACATGCCGGTCTTATACACTGAGGAGTGCAGGCTCCAGGAAGCCGCACAAACCGCGTGCAAAATTACCGAGGGCAGACAATACCAGGCGGAAAAAATCTCGCTGAGCAGGTCTACTCTTATCCATGTGCTAAAGGGACCAAAATCCCTAATTTTTCCAGTTGGGAGGACTGTACAATAAGGTAAAAACCTCAACCAGTCTGGTTACGTGAACTGATTTTGTATTGTAAAGGAAGAGGGACAAAGGGTTACCCAACGCGTAATGACGGCTTCTGATTTTGCATTGTGAAGAGGTGGACACACGCAGAGCCGCCATTCCCCAATGCTGATGAGCCATTTTCATCCAGCTCAGAAGTCTTTGTTGGGTCCTATAGAAAAGCTCTTCCTCCGATTGTCTTTCCTCAGCAGGGGTCTCTAATCTCTGCAGTTCTTTGGCAGGGTCCCTGTGCTGCTTTATCACTTTGTCCTCAGCGGGCGTTGAGTTTAACCTTCCCTTTAACTGATGTAATTTCCCTGTAGCAAATGGTGGCTTCACTAGAGGGGGGGGGGGGGGGGGTAATGCTAATTGTGGCATTATAAATTGGGAGCCAAACCAGCTAGTGATGGGCATTCCGGCTCTTTTCAGTGAGTCAGGTCATTTGGCTCAGCTCACCAATAAGAGCCGGCTCTTTCGGCTCCCAAACGGCTCTTCATTCAGTAGCATTTCCGGTATTTCAAAATCGGCCAAAGTTACCGATATTTTGACCTATGATTGGTGTTTGTGCACATCTGTCACTTAAATTATTCAAAGGAATCTTACTCTATCCTTCTAATTACCAAAATAACATTATTTTGCATTTTGTTTGTTATAAAAACTATTTAAATAAATGTAAAAACAGTAAGAACGCTATTACACATTGTCGGCTAAGTGAGGACTAGGTAAAATGTGTATTATCTGAATCCAGCGGTTCTAACAGTCAATGCCCTTGTTAAAACGTTTGGCACTCTGAATACTGAACACAAGCGATATTGCGTGCTAGAACCCCTCACTTAACCTACATTCAAAATAAGTTTTATGTGATTTAATTTAATAATTATTATTAAAAATTACAATCATCAATTAAATTGCCAAATTCATTAATAGGTAAGTCGAAACAGTAACCTGGTGGATCAACCAACAAGCCAAAACAAAGTCTAAATCAGGTCTTGAGATTAAATAATTTTATTAAATGAAAAACAGTCAATTAGAATAATGACTGGAAATCATACATTCACTAAGGAATGTAGGCTGACTACTTATAATTTACAAAAGGGAAGACATTAAACCAGACATTAATTAGAAGATACCAGTAAAGAGAGAGATATGCCAAAAATTGCCAATATTATTTACCCTCCAGCTGAACAGGGAAAAAGGAAACGCACAAGGAACCAAAAAGGATGACTTCTTCCCCAAACAAACTCCAAAACGACTAATTTTTCTGCGGCTCCATAAAATGTCTTTACAGGGAGAGCATCCCTGTCCTGATTGGGTTAAGGTGTGGGGGAGGGGGGGAGAGGGGTAATTTATGACAAAGACTGGCTTATCTTTGATGTTTGTGGGAGTGAGTGAGTGAGAGAGAGACAGAGAGCGACAGAGATAGAGAGAGGGGGGGGGGGGGGGGTACTTTACTTATATCTAAATATTAGATATCTTACAACATGCATTGACAGTAGGGCATTTTTATGTCTTGAAATAAATTGCACAATAAACACAGTGCGTAGTTGAACATTTCAAAACAAAATAGACACTCATAAAATAGAACATAATATTGCGTCATAACAAAGAAAAATAAATAAATGCATAAAAAAATAAATGTGCAAAGCTGCAGCATCAGAACAATTAAACTGACCAACAATTAAACTGGTTTTTAAATTATTATTAATGTTATTTTCTTATAGTGGTTTTATTTATTTTTGGCCTAAAAAATGATTCTCTTTGATTACAGATGGATCTTGAAGAAAAAAAACGAATAAAAGTTCTACCAAGACCACAAGCACTTGTCTTGTGTTCATTTACAAAACAAATCGGCTCTTCAGATATGCGAGTCGGCTCCCAACGTTCACCTAAAAGAGCCGGCTCAAAGAGCCGACTCGTTCGCGAACGACACACCACTAAAACCAGCACTGAAAACCAGGATATTAACAAACAGGATTTATGGTGTATTAAAACTTAATGTCCCAACATTCAAAGCCCCGTTTCTTTTCCCACCCTTAGATTTCATTATGCTGCTCAATTAAAGGTTGATCGCCATCTATAAAGGTAATAAACAGACAGTCCCCGGCGATGGCATGCTTAAATTTGATCCCATTTGTTTATGTTCACAGCTCATGAATTACTACCATCTTGGTCATTTGAATCTGTGGGCCCTGTCTTCAGAATCAAGGCTCCGTTAGTTACCACACGTTAGCGTAGTAACTAATCACGGAGGCCAGTTAAGGCACGTCCAATTCAGTTTTGGTCATTTCGTAACTAAACACTGTTGCGCACAGCTGTAAAAGAGGTCATAAATAGCCCAGTCAACCAAGAAGAAACCCAAAGTAGCAAACTCGTGCCTTATCAATATCAAGCTGTGATAGAAGAAAAGGTGAATATTAAACCAAAACAAATCACTTCCCATGATAATAAATCTAAATACTATTGAAATAATACAAAGTATGTCTCAACACTGTTGCCAAAGATTGTGATAGCTCTGCAGTATTGCAGAAAGCCTATTAGTAGTAGTACAGATACACAGACACTTAACAGACAAAACACAAATCATACTCAGACGTTTGATTAGAATTCAGTCATAGGATGCCTGCAGCTCACCACACAGAGGGTGCTACATGTTGCTTTTGGTTAAATTATTTACACTTTACACCTTACACTACCTTACACTATAGCCCCTTACACTACCTTACACTATAGCCCCTTACACTTATACAATTGATTTGAAATCACTACATAAGTCACTGTACAAATTCAGTCATTAATGAAAAAGAGTATATAATCACACATTATTATTATCACTCTTACTATTATTATTATTATTATTATTGATCTGAAAATGAAAAAAATATGTTTTTTTATGGAGCAGCAGTGAGCATGTATAAGCGACGTACAATATAAGGAATTGATTTGCTAAGCGGTTGACAGCCTAGAAATTAATATGAGGGGCCGTTTAGGCCAAAATTAATAATTGCCTCGCATATACGTACACGTACAATGACTCTCACATTCACTAGTGAAGCTCTCACGCGCACTGAAAAATCTTGTACATAACATCTAAATGCTTGCACACACACCCTAAATCTTCTCATATAAACACAAAGAGCTTGCACATACATGTACAATGACTCTCACATTCACTAGTGAAGCTCTCACTCGCACTGAAAAAGCTTGTACATAACATCTAAATGCTTGCACACACACCCTAAATCTTCTTATATAAACACAAAGAGCTTACACATACATGTACAATGACTCTCACATTCACTAGTGAAGATCTCACGCGCACTGAAAAAGCTTGTACATAACATCTAAATGCTTGCACACACACCTTAAATCTTCTCATATAAACACAAAGAGCTCACACATACACGTACAATGACTCTCACATTCACTAGTGAAGCTCTCACGCGCACTGAAAAAGCATGTACATAACATCTAAATGCTTGCACACACCTAAATCTTCTCATATACACACAAAGAGCTTGCACAGACGTACAATAGCCTAAATAGTTTGCATCAGTAAAATATGGAAATACAGTTTTAAAATAGGGCTATTAGTATTCTATGAAATACATTTAATGTTAGGCTATTCAACACTGGATTGCCGGATGCATAACTCCAACCTTCCATGTGTGGGCTACGAGCTAGCGAGCGAGCTAGTGAGTTTCTGCACAGCAGAGTTTTTTTCCGGTAGTGTAGAACGTTACCTGCGGGAAATGTTTTAGTACCGGACAGCTAGGTTTAGTTTAGTTTTCTGTAGTGCAATGAATGTAGGCTATAATGCATGTTGATTCGCTTCGTAGTAGCCTAGCTTGTATCTGCTTCTTGACGAGAAGCAGGAAGTATTGTTGGCGAACAAGCTTAATTGGAGAATGCATATTTCCCAGGAATCTTAGCCAGAAAGAAAACAATAGATACTACTAAGAAAGCACATACCAGAGATTATTCTTCTTCTTATTATTATTATTATTATTATTATTATTATTATTATTATTATTATTATTATAATAATTAAAAGTGTTTGCAGTAAGCTACATTATTAGAAGAGTAGCGTAGACTAGAGCCACATTCGGAGGCTATCTATTTATTTATAAGTGACTAACCATGAATCAGATATGTTTGGGGAATTAGCGGTTTATAAATCCGATCACTTAAAGGCTTGCAGCTTAAAAGAGGCTATCCTCAATTCTTAATGTAGGCTATTATCGTAAATTCTTAATTTTCCTAGTAGTTAATTTTATGGTGACCTTGTGTTATGTGTGAAAAGGATAAAGTGAACAGTTGAAGTGAAGAAATTAATGAATAAAGAAATGTTGGCCGGGGCAAGGGGTTTCCACAGTCAGTCAGTCATGGCCGCAAGAGCAGAGCATAACACCCTCCCCAAACCAGACAAAAGTGAGCGTCCGGTTTGGGGAGGGTGTGATATAGTACAAGTGAAATACAAGTGAAACATTGAACAGTTAATATTGGAAACCTCTTTTGCCTTTGCAATAAAAATATGTTAATGTATCAATGTGAAAATAATAACAGTCTAAGAAATGAAAAGTACTTAACAGTTGCACATTGTTTTTGTGGAAAATACACATGTGCCCTGCTGGGCTCAAACCCACAATCCACTGTGTGAGAGACTGCAGTTCTAACCACAAGGCCACAGTAGCTTCTTGGAAAGCATGAAGCCATTAGCTACATTAACATTAAGAAGCATTAGTATGAAGTGTTTTTATTGGACGATAAGCTTGATGAGCAGGTATACGGACCATACCCTCAAATAATAATTCTCCCCTTTGGATAACATCACGACGGACGCAGGCAGTTTGGCAAATGGGAAGAAGAAGAAGAAGCGGAAGAGGAAGGAGAAAAACCGGCAAAATAACCCAAGTTTGGGGCTTTATTGTGTGGATGTGTGAAGTTGTATCTGAATGCTGTGTGGTTACATGAGGTCAGAACATACAGAAGTTCATGTTTTTAAGGGCTTTGTGTCTATGGTCATTGTGGTTACTTCTGTAGGAAACACTGAAAAGTGCCAAACTCTCGGTGCTGTATAGGTATGGGGCATGCCCCGCCAAGCCGTAACTTGGCGGATGGCATACCTGCCATCCCAATATGTGAGAACAAATAGTGAATGTGCAAATGCTTTGTATCTTTATGTGAGTGGTCTAGTAATTAATGCAAGAGGATTTTTTTAATGTGTGAGAGCATGAACATAGTGCGTGTAAGAGATTTCGGGCCCTATCTTGGCGATCTTGGCGCTTAGTCTAAGCGCATGGCGTAAAGTCCATTTAGGGTGTGTCCAAGTCCACTTTTGCTATTTTAATGGCGTGTATTTTGGGCGCTAAGCACGGCGCAGCGTGCAAGTGGGCTGAACCTAGTCTCTTCATTAATTATAGGTGTGTCTTGGGCGTGACATGCAATAAACCAATCAAAATGTCATATCCCATTCCCTTTAAAAGCCTGCTTTTCCACCTCGGCGGATTGCTTATATGATGGCGAAACAGACATGCGCGTGCGGGTTTAGTGCGATCAAGGAATAGGCTATATGGATCACTAGTAGCCTATGATAAATATTATTCGGACAAACCATTATGAGTTCCCGGTAATTTCCGACAGTGCTGTTATTTTACAAAATATATGCGGTTAAATTTCGTTAAAGGCACCTGCAACAGCTGAGAATAAGCTACCAATGGCTTCCGTCTCACCTTAGAAAACGCCAAATTAGCCTGCTTGTTTAACTAATTTCGTTTGATTATGCAATGAAGCAATGAACTCATGTTCAAGCTTCATCCGAAGTTCATTACCTGCATTCTAATTTTGATTAATAAAATAAATAACGTTATTTTGCCTTAATGATGACAGTAAATACAATAAAGCTGTCAGGTTGGCAACCCATAGGTTCACGCATATTTTCCCTTGTTTTATAATGTCCCGCTTATGGAAATGTGACCAACCTTTTTTTTTACTGGTAGCGTAATGCTTTAAAACAATCCACTTTCCCAGGAAGACTGTTAAAAGTGCGATTTACAGCAGGGGAAACCTGCTCCTGTAAAGCGCACATGCAGATAATGGTATTAAAATCAATTGTCAATTAATTGTTTCGTTTATAATTAGACGCTTAGTTCTCTTTAAAATCTTTTGTTCAGTTATGGAATAACAGGTGAAATCAGCGGGGTTTTAATAAGCTGAGGGTATGGAAACGTTGTCACTGTAATTAAAAAAATATGAATGACGAAGTATAGCTAAGGTTACAATTCAGTTAACACGGTGATATTTAGCTCAGTTTTTTAACCATAGGCTATCGAAAAAAACCTTATGCACAGCGAATCCGCTGTAGCCTAGGCTATTTGAAAAACAATAAAAACAATATTCACTGGACAAGGTTTTGAACTTTTTTCAGTCACAAACCATTCTATTTACTTACAGGCTGTATTCCTAGATAAACAGAGCTGTATTGTAATGACACCTGAAGCGCATTTTCAAAACTCAAATGTCCGTCTATTGCAGTGCGCGAGTTTTCCATTGAATGACAATTCACGCATTAGGTGTAAATGACAATTTGCGCATTAGGCTTGATATAGGTGTTATCAGCTCCTTTTTAATGGATAGCCATTGTCCCATACCATCGCACATCGCCTGGATGTTGATGGAGTGGGCTGAGAGCAATGTAATGTGGCATCGTTTCCCTTCGCTGAGGGAAAGTTATGTGGACCTATGGAACCTTTTATTATTATGCATTTTTGATATAGCCTACACAATAATAATATTTCACATTGTGATCTAGATATTTTAGTCATGCTTGTGCACGCCCCTGTGTGTAACAGACAGGAGGGTATGCGCGTTGTGCACACGCCTATGTAGACGCACTTATATGCACCATTAAAATAACATGTAAACAACTGCGACATGACTTTAAGACCAGGTTTGTGGTGGTTCTAGCGCAAGCGCTTTCTGCTGGCTCAAGATAGCAATACGCCAAAAATAATCCTGGCCACTCCTCATCTTAAGACCAACACGCCCAGTTCACTTGTAATGGCGCAAGAATACATGCTAGTTAAACGACGTGAACGCAAGGCATTATTATGAACCATGCGCCGGGTGTAAGATAGCAAAGGACACTTGCGTTTGGGTTAGCGCCGCTTAGCGCCGGGTGTAAGATAGGGCCCCTCGTGTCAGTGAGAGCTTCACTTGTGTATATGAGAAGATTTACGGTGTGTGTGCAAGCATTTCGATGTTATGTACAAGCTTTTTCAGTGCGCGTGAGAGCTTCACTAGTGAAAGTGAGAGTCATTGTACGTGTATGTGCAAGTTCTTTGTGTGTATATGAGAAGATGTAGGGTGTGGGTGCAAGCATTTAGATGTTATGTACAAGCTTTTTCAGTGTGTGTGAGAGCTTCACTAGTGAAAGTGAGAGTCATTGTACGTGTATGTGTGAGCTCTTTCTGTTTATATGAGAAGATGTAGGGTGTGGGTGCAAGCATTTAGATGTTATGTACAAGCATTTTCAGTGGTGTGAGTGTCATTGTATGTGTATGTGCGAGCTCTTTGTGTTTATATGAGAAGATTTACGGTGTGTGTGCAAGCATTTAGATGTTATGTACAAGCTTTTTCAGTGTGCGTAAGAGCTTCACTAGTGAATGTGAGAATCATTGTACGTGTATGTGAGAGGCAATTATGAATTTTGGCCTAAACAGCCCCTTATAAATGAATGTGGCTGCAGTCATTTAACTGCACTGTATGTGCACGTGTTCAGAGGGTTGAGAGAAGCCGTTTGCCTTATGACTTGCATTGTGAATGTGTTAACCAAACAAAACTGCTTCAGTGTGTGATGGGGGGGGCAGGGTGAACGATGTGTGATGAGACACACTCAAACTAACACAAAGTTTATATCATAGCGAGAAGCAGCATTGTCTTTTTCACAAATAGAAAACTTGCTTGTTGTTTTTTTTCATTTGTGCACTGTTCTTGCATGCTTACTTCATCATTTGCTTGACCTTGGATTTATCACACATTTCCTGAAGCATATTACAGTTTTTTACGATTGCTTTGACTCATTTTGCACAACAGAGTTTCAATGTGCAAAACTCTTAACACAGAATGCTATGCTGCTTTTTTGGGTTCAAAATGTAATATAGCATGCAAAATAAAAAAAAACAGTGTCAAATCAGAGAATATTATATGCAAAGGTTTATCACAGCACCAGAACATTAGATATTTCAAACAATGAAGTTAAATCATTGCTGCATTTTCAATATACAACAGTCATTGTGAAATAATGCTGCCAAACACAAAATCCTTCTGATAAAAAAAGAGTTTGAAAGTGTTCTTTGGTCATAACGCAAAATGCTATAACTCCTAATCTTGGGCTCAAAATCATATATAGCATGCACAATAGAAACAACTGAACCAAATTAGATTGTGTTTCATGCTAAAGTTTATCATAGTGTCAGAACAGTGGATATGTTCATCGTTGAAGTTTAATTATTGGTGCATTTTCAAATACAATGGCCATTATCAAATAATGTGGTCAAAACACAAAATACCTGTTACCAAAAAAGACTATGCAATGGTAATTTCCTCATAAGTACTTGAAATTATGTACAGCAAGCATGATAGACTGCAGTTTTGCGCTTGTGTTTTTATGAAAGACAAACAAAATATGAGATTAGATTATGTGAAGTTAAAAAAAACAAAACTGCAGCATTTTGCCTCTCCGCTGCATTTGGCCACAGAATTTGTCGACGCCGCATCTGATGTCTTCATTGGCAAGACAGCACTGGTAAAATCTTTTAGAGTGCCTTATGCACCCCTGACACTGCTGGGTTGTAATGTCATCGCATGCCTCATCCATGGCCTGAAGGAGCGTTTCCTGCTCATGGAAAAACTCCTCGATGGGGTTCAGAAAGGGGGAGTAAGGTGGACGGAATTGTGATCGGAACTCTGGATGGGCTGTAAACCAGTCTCGAACAGCCAATGCACGATGGAAGTTTACATTGTCCCAGACAATGATGAACACCATCTGAGCATTTGACTGTACGAGACGGTTGTACAGCCCATCCAGAAAATGTATGAGTCGCACGGAGTTGTATGCCCCCAGCAGAGGGTCACGAGCCTCAACTCGTGAATTGACCCCCTAGCGAATAGAATAGACCCCCTGGCGAAATTGGACCCTAGGCACATGTCTAGTTTTCCTAGATCTGGCCCTGAGACCAGTGGGCAGGCCCACACACATACGTACATAATCCTACAGTTTTTTACGATTGCTTTGACTCATTTTGCACAACAGAGTTTCAATGTGCAAAACTCTTAACACAGAATGCTATACTGCTCATTTTGGGTTCAAAATGTAATATAGCATGCAAAATAAAAATACCAGTGTCAAATCAGAGAATATTATATGCAAAAGTTTATCACAGCACCAGAACATTAGATATTTCAAACAATGAAGTTAAATCATTGCTGCATTTTCAATATACAACAGTCATCATGAAATAATGCTGCCAAACACAAAATCCTTCTGATAAAAAAAGAGTTTGAAAGTGTTCTTTGGTCAAAACGCAAAATTCTATACTCCTAATCTTGGGCTCAAAATCATATATAGCATGCACAATAGAAACAACTGAACCAAATTAGATTGTATTTCATGCTAAAGTTTATCATAGCGTCAGAACAGTGGATATGTTCATCGTTGAAGTTTAATTATTGGTGCATTTTCAAATACAACGGCCATTATCAAATAATGCGGTCAAACACAAAATACTTATTACCAAAAACGACTATGCAATGGTCATTTCCTCAAAAGTACTTGCAATGATGTACAGCAAGCATGATAGACTGCAGTTTTGCGCTTGTGTTTTTATGAAAGACAAACAAAATATTTGATTAGATTATGTGAAGTTTAATCATTAAAGAAAAATCATACAGTAATGCAGTACTGTAAACTCAACTGTATTGTACAGTAAAAACAAAAACAACAGTAAAAGCAAAAACAGTTACAGTAACAACAAACTTTACTGTAAAGTTAAAAAAAACTGCAGCATTTTGCCTCTCCGCTGCATTTGGCCACAGAATTTCGTCAACGCCGCATCTGATGTCTTCATTGGCAAGACAGCGCTGGTAAAATCTTTTAGAGTGCCTTATCCACCCCTGACACTGCTGGGTTGTAATGTCATCGCATGCCTCCTCCATGGCTTGAAGGAGCCTTTCCTGCTCATATGGAAAAACTCCTCGATGGGGTTCAGAAAGGGGGAGTAAGGTGGATGGAATTGTGATCGGAACTCTGGATGGGCTGTAAACCCGTCACGATGGAAGTTTACATTGTCCCAGACAATGATGAACACAATCTGAGCATTTGGCTGTACGAGACGGTTCTACAACCCATCCAGAAAATGTATGAGGCGCACGGAGTTGTACGCCCCCAGCAGAGGGTCATGAGCCTGAACTCCATTGCGGGAAATGGCAGCACACATTGAGATGTTGGCTCCACGCTGTCCTGGACACATCAACAGTGGCCCTCTGCCAAATTACATTCCAGCCCCGACACCGGCGCTTGCAGAGATTGAATCCTGCTTCATCCACGTATATGATCTCATGCTGCTCTGCTCCAGCATCAATGTCCATCATGCTCTGAAATCTAAAACACATGAGCATTACCGAGATAAAATTAGACTAATGCTTTACTGTATGCAAAACAACAACATGCACCATATTGTAGCGCTTTCCAAATATCAATAAACTTGAATAGGCTACATTACAATTGATTAGGCCCAGGTGCTTTTCCTCATTGAACATGTTGGTTGCCCACAGCCTGACCAATCAGGGATGGATGTGTATGGTCCTACCTATTGGTCTCAGGGCCGGGTCTAGGCAAACTAGGCATGTACAGTACCTATTACCTATATACTGTATATTTGCGCTGAATAGACCCCCTGGCGAAATTGGACCCTAGGCTCATGCCTAGTTTTCCTAGATCCGGCCCTGAGACCAATGGGCAGGCTCACACACATATGTACATAATCCTAATGTGATGTCTAGGGCATAATGTCAACCAGTCTACACATTTATAGAGGATGGGTTGCTAAAGTATTCGCTACTGTAGTATTGCAACATTGCTATACACATACCTGAACATATTCCACCCTCAAAGACTTCACCCTATCTTCATTCCTTTGGAAAGGCACCTGGTGGTGCTCTTTCAGTTCTAAAGTACAGTAAAGATAACAATTACAACAAAGATAATTCACACCCACACTTTAGTATTTATGAAATATACTGTAACACAGACAGCAATATCAATTTTACAATTACTGTAATTTCAATATACAGTTACTGTACAGTAAATAACATGTATTGACTTAGCTCTCTTAAAAATTCTTATTATGGATGCCGCAATTGACCTTTTCAGGTTTGGCTGCACAACCCTCCCAGCTTGAGCCAGTGTTCGACCTCTGTTTACCACATGGTCGACAATTTCATTTGACACAACATTTCATTTGACACTTCTGCCTCCTTGGCCACGACCACGACCCCGTCCACGACCACAACCACGACCACGACCCTGTCCTTCGTTACCAACCTCAACCTCACCGACCTGCTCCATGTTGTCAGAAACTGCCATTCAGGTTTCTAAGCAGCCTTTTATGTAGTGGTGAAGAGATTATCAATTCTGTTGCAATGCTACTCACATGGGCAAGGTTGTTGGAAGTACTGAGACATGACTACAAACACCTGTTGAATTGATTTAGTGATCTGCATTTGTAGTAATAAGCATTTGAACATTGTTGTAATATTAGGTGGCTGTATTCTGAGAATGGAGAATATGATTTAGAGTTTGGCACTTTGTATTAACAGTTTTGCACTTTGTATGTCAGCATAGGATGTTGTGTCTTAAGGTAAGAATTCTGCAAGTCAGTTTAGCCCTTTGTGTTAACAGTTTTACACTTTGTATGTCAGCATAGGATGTAGTGTCTTAAGGTAAGAATTCTGCAAGTCAGTTTAGCACTTTGCATTAACAGTTTTACACTTTGTATGTCAGCATAGGATGTAGTGTCTTAGAGTATGAATTTTGAAAGTCAGTTTGGCACTTTGCATTTTGAGTTTTGTACATTGAAATTCTGCTGTGCAAAATGAGTCAAAGCAATCGTAAAAAACTGTGATGTGATGTCTAGGGCATAATGTTAACCAGTCTACACATTTATAGAGGATGGGTCGCTAAAGTATTCGCTACTGTAGTATTGCAACATTGCTATACACATACCTGAACATATTCCACCCTCAAAGTCTTCACCCTATCTTCATTCCTTTGTAAAGGCACCAAGTAAATTTGTTTCAATGTGATTTGGTGCTTTTTCAAAATTCGCCCAATTGTTGTTAGGCTGATTGTGTGGATGTTTTGGAAGATTCCGTTATCGGCTAGAATCTGTTGCTGTATTTCTTTTATCGTATATTGTTTCTTTGCACCGCCATGTCTACTAGTGCCCTCCCCTGCTGGGCAGAGAGAAGACGGCCACGTCCTCCACCTGGTGGTGCTCTTTCAGTTCTAAAGTACAGTAAAGATAACAATTACAACAAAGATAATTCACACCCACACTTTAGTATTTATGAAATATACTGTAACACAGACAGCAATATCAATTACTGTAATTTCAATATACAGTTACTGTACAGTAATTTAGTAAATTACACATATTGACTTACCAATTATCTCTCTTAAAAATTCTTATTATGGATGCCACAGTTGACCTTTTCAGGTTTGGCTGCACAACCCTCCCAGCTTGAGCCAGTGTTAGACCTCTGTTTACCACATGGTCGACAATAGTGGCTCTAATTTCATTTGACACAACTGCTCTTCTGCCTCCTTGGCTACGACCACGACCCCGACCCCGCCCATGACCCTGTCCTTCGTTACCAACCTCAACCTCACCGACCTGCTCCATGTTGTCAGAAACTGCTATTCAGGTTTCTAAGCAGCCTTTTATGTAGTGGTGAAGAAATTATCAATTGTGTTGCAATGCTACTCACCTGGTCAAAGTTGTTGGAAGTACTGAGACATGACTACAAAGACCTGTTGAATTGGTTTAGTGATCTGCATTTGTAGTAATAAGCATTTGAACATTGTTGTAATATTAGGTGGCTGCATTCTGAGAATGGAGCATATGATTTAGAATTTGGCACTTTGTATTAACAGTTTTGCACTTTGTATGTCAGCATAGGATGTAGTGTGTTAAGGTAAGAATTCTGCATGTAAGTTTGGCACTTTGTATTAACAGTTTTGCACTTTGTATGTCAGCATAGGATGTGGTGTCTTAGAGTAAGAATTCTGCACGTCAGTTTAGCACTTTGCGTTAACAGTTTTACACTTTGTATGTCAGCATAGGATGTAGTGTCTTAAGGTAAGAATTTTGAAAGTCAGTTTGGCACTTTGCATTTTGGGTTTTGTACATTGAAATTCTGCTGTGCAAAATGAGTCAAAGCAATCGTAAAAAACTGTAATAAACATAATCACTGGTAAAGTCTGAATACATACAATGCCTATGGCTTCATGCAAGATGAACATGCTGGCTAAGGCTAATAAACATAAACAACTTTACCAACAAAGCACATAACGGTGATTCGATCTGGAAATTACTATGATACCAGCGTGGGCGGAGATTGACATTTGAGCTGGGGGGCAGATGAACCAAAACCGCTCAACTACTTCCAGTGTTGGGTAGTTGACAGTTTAGTAGAGTAGTTTCCTCAGCACTGGCTATTCTACAGTAGCCTCGTGGCCTAATTGTGACACACTAAAATACTATGTAGCAATCATATTTTATTCTCTTGTGTAGGCCTGCTGCTCAGCTATATGACAAATATCATGCGTGCAATTTATTGTGTAGGCCTAATGATAGGCTTATTAATTGAGCGGCTATGTTCTGGCCCACAAACTAGTAACTTGGAAAAAATATGGACTGAGTTGCCACCCCCTGATTTATGTCATGATGTGTGTTGTGCCTTGGAGCAATGCCAGGGGAAATTCCTAATGCCTCTACGCGGTCACGGCCAAGAAAGTTGACTTTGACCAAACCGTCCACATTCTACAATTCCCTTAGTTTTCCAAAAAGGTCTGGCCAGGAATAGGGCTGTAGCACCACCAAGAGAGCCCCTATTCCAGTCCGCCATATTTATCATATCATCCCCAGTATTTTGCGTGCACATATAATGCCTTCTTTCAGTCCAGAATGTAGGTGTAACTATGGCCTGAGTCTGGTTGTGTGGAGGCCTGACCCAGGAGATGCCCTGTGGGGGTACTATGACACAGTTTATGTAACCTTTGTCCTGGTCTTTCGTTCACCCCGTGAGACATTCTGTGTATGAGGGTTTTGGCATTTCCGAACAAACAGCCATTGTCAAGGGTCATCCCATTCCTGATAAAAAAGGGTAGTGAGACAGGTCTGTGTCCTGATGGCTGCATTGATTTGCCTTCCAGCTGTGTTATATGGTCTTTGTCTGTGTGGTCTGCAAAATAGAAAATTGCACCTTACACAGCTTTGAACAAATCTCATCCATACCCAATTGTGTTCAGACCCCCGTCATAAAATGTAGCTTGTTAATAAACTTGTTAAAGAAACGGATATGTATGCAAATGGGGCCAGACGTGTCAAGTTTTCATTTTCACTTCTAGTTCCTATTTCATTCTAATTCCAGTTTCAGTTTGATTTCATGGTTCACACTATTGGACAATGGCTGAATCACTGAAATCAAAATCCCTTCTGTCCTTGCAGGTCCTCTTGTTGGGCGACAGATATTCAGATTTAGTGAAGAAGGCCTTGTGAACGCCCGATTTGACTACAGCTACAACAATTTCAGAGTGACCAGCATGCAGGCCATGATCAATGAAACGCCACTGCCCATTGACCTCTATCGATACGTGGACGTTTCCGGGCGAGTCGAGCAGTTTGGCAAATTCAGCGTAATCAACTACGATCTCAACCAGGTCATCACCACCCACGCCATGAAACATACCAAGATCTTCAACGCCAACGGACAGGTAATTGAGGTCCAGTACGAGATCCTGAAGTCCATCGCCTACTGGATGACCGTGCAGTATGACAACATGGGCCGTACCACCACGTGCGATATCAGAATAGGCGTGGACGGCAACATCACTCGCTATATGTACGAATACGATGCTGACAGCCAGCTGCAGAGCGTCTCGGTGAACGATCGTCCGCAGTGGCGCTACAGCTACGATCTCAACGGCAACATCAACCTCCTGAGCCACGGCAACAGCGCCCGGCTCACCCCGCTACGCTACGACCTGCGCGACCGCATCACCAGGCTGGGGGAGATACAGTACAAAGTGGACGAGGACGGCTTCCTCCGTCTCCGGGACAACAACGTGTTCGACTACAACTCCAACGGCCTCCTGACCAAAGCATATAACAAGGTGTCCGAGCAGAGCGTGCAATACCGCTACGACGGCCTGGGCAGGCGGGTGGCCAGCAGGGGGAGTTCCGACCAGCACCTCCAGTTCTTCTACGCAGATCTCACCAAGCCATCCAGGGTCACCCATATGTACAACCACACCAGCTCCCAAATCACATCCCTCTACTACGACCTTCAGGGCCACCTCATCGCCATGGAGCTGAGCAGCGGGGAGGAGTACTACGTCGCCTGTGACAACTCGGGAACCCCTTTGGCTATTTTCAGTAGCCGGGGGCAAATTGTCAAGGAGATTTTGTACACCCCTTATGGGGACATATACCAGGACTCCAATCCCTCCTTCCAGCTTATAATCGGTTTTCATGGCGGCCTCTATGACCCACTTACCAAGCTTGTCCACTTGGGCCGGCGTGACTATGATGTTGTAGCAGGCAGGTGGACAACCCCCAATTATGACTTGTGGTCAGAGCTTAGTGCCAACCCAAGACCCTTCAACCTCTACTCCTTCAAAAACAACTGTCCAGTTGGGGAGCTGCAAGAGGTCACTCAGTTCACAACAGGTAGGTCCAGCATCAAGAGTTTCTGTGTGTCTCTCTTGCAAAGATGTCTTGCAACATAGAGAAAAAGTCCATTGGTTGAAGGATTTAAATCCTTGAATATTGCAATACCAGATCTAATTGAGGGAATCTCTATGACCTCCAGTAAAAACTAATGAACAAAATACATAAGGAAAATTATGTACTTCACTAACTAATTGTTTAACATTTATATTTATAATTTAACAAGATAGAATTGTTATGTAGTAGTATGAACATTGATTCTGACTTTAAGAAGTGCTTTTTACTCTCAGCATCAGAGACATGCATATTCTCAATTAAGCTCTAAAATGGGTGGTCCATACCATATTGCACTGAATATAATACAATTAGCTAATCCCATCCCACAGTTGAAAAATGTGAAAAGCCATTCCATTGCTTTTTTTCCTGTATGAAACCTTTCGTCAGTGCTAAACGGCATGGGTGACTTTAATTATAATATAGTTCAGTCAGGACCACTGTTGTTCAAGTAAGCTTTATTAACATTCTTAAAACAATACATTTTAGGTTTGGCGGTATGGTTCTGTTCAAAAACCCTCCCGCCAATCAACGCGAGCAAGCAGTCAGTAGGCACTCAAACATATTAGTGAGCTATGCAGGAGCAATATAGGCTAGGTGTCAGTGCGCAAAGGGGAACTGAAGAGGATGGAGCTGGGGTGGAGGGGGGGTTTTTTGTGTGCAGCGGGCGTGCATCAGAGGATCCACCATGTTAGGGCGAGGCGGGTTAAATAGACCGCCTTGCTACTTGAATGGATTGATAGGTGAATAGTTACTACTCAGCTGAGCTGTCAGCTGATTCACCTATGGCCGGGTTTCACTCTCGTGGCCTGCCTGAACTAACGCTACGCTCGATTTCAGTCAGGACCACTGTTGTTCAAGTAAGCTTTATTAACATTCTTAAAACAGTACATTTTAGGTTTGGCGGTATGGTTCTGTTCAAAAACCCTCCCGCCAATCAACGCGAGCAAGCATGTTACGGCGGTGAGGGCAGCAGCAACAACCCCCCAGTAGGTTTGCACTTAGAACAGAACCGGCAGCACTGAGAATGTTTTTTTTTACAGATTCCATTCAATCAGTTGTATGTATATGGCACTTTTAACAAACACTTTTTTGTCAATGTGGAACCACCACAAGTATATCATATCTCCACTTAAGTTACCCAAGCCCAGATGCACGTAGCGGAAAGAAAATGCTAACTTGTGTGTAAATTCCCTATTTGATGGAGGGATGCATTTCTTAATGAGTTTAGCTCCGGTGTCTTTTATGTATCAATGTGTCAACGTGTTTGAAGCATGACCCTGTGTTTGTAGACATTGGCAGCTGGTTGCAGCTGTTTGGCTTTCAGCTTCACAACGTGGTGCCTGGGTTCCCCAAGCCGGACGTGGACAGCACGGAGCAGACGTACGAGCTGATGAAGACCCAAACCAAAACGCAGGACTGGGACCCCAGCAAGGTGGGTCTGCTCAGAACCGCTGCAGTGCCCAATGCTTACATTTTCACGTTCTGCATGAAATAAGATCATTACATTGATTAATACAAACACACACAAACACATACACTCTGTGTGTGTGTGTGTGTGTGTGTGAATACTGTATATATGTGTGGTACTATAAGAATGGGTACATTACCATTGCCAAAGAGAACAGTGTACAGGAGTGATGAAACCACGTTGCACATGTTGTAATGAATAATGACACCTAAAGAAAAAACGTGTACCTGCTGCATCGATTTTGAAAACCTGATGCGATAAAATCAAATATATTGTGCTGCCAGGGCTACAGCTCTCTTCTCTCTCTCTCTCTCTCTAGGTGGTTTTGGGTATCCAGTGTGAGTTGCAAAAGCATCTGAGGACCTTCATTTCTCTGGACCGTCTGCCCATGACGCGGGTCAGCAGCTCTGTGGGTCGCTGCTCGGGCCGAGGGCCACGATACTCTGCCTTCCCCTCCCTTTTTGGGAAGGGCGTCAGGTTCGCCGTGGTGGAGGGCATCGCCACGGCCGACATCATCGGGGTGGCCAGCGAAGACAGCCGGCGCGTCGCCGCCATCCTCAACAACGCCGTGTACCTGGGCGGGCTGCACTTCACGGTCGACGGGCGCGACACGCACTACTTCGTCAAGCTGGGCCCGCTGGAGGGGGACCTGGGCGCGGTGGGGAGCGGCGGCGGCGGCAGCGTCCTGGAGAGCGGCGTCAACGTGACCGTGTCCCAGATGACGTCGGTGGTGAACGGGAGGACTAGGCGCTTCGCCGACATCCAGGTGCAGAGGGGCGCCCTGTGCTTCAACGTCCGCTACGGCGCCACGGTGGAGGAGGAGAAGGAGCACGTCCTGGAGGCGGCGCGCCAGCGGGCCGTGGAGCAGGCCTGGACTCGCGAGCGGAAGAGGCTGCGGGAGAGCGAGGAGGGCGTGCGGGCGTGGACCGAGGGCGAGCGGCAGCAGCTGCTCGCCACGGGGAGGGTGCCGGGCTACGACGGCTACTTTGTCCTGTCCGTAGAGCAGTACCTGGAACTTTCCGACAGTGCCAACAACATTCACTTTATGAGACAGAACGAAATAGGAAGGAGGTAACAGTGGCGAGTCTCCACTTCGCTCCATCTCTCCTTCACCAAAGACTGCCTGTTTTTAGACCTTGGATGATTTGTTGTACTGTTTTTTCTAGAATGATAACTCTGTAAATATATATTTAAAAAAATATCAGAAAAACTGGAGAATTAACTTCCACCTGCCTTTAATTGTGACAAATGATGGTATTTTATTATTGTTCTATATGGAGTTTCTTTTCTTTTTTTCATAGTATGGATGCTGTCAGGCTTGTGGTCCGTTCTATTATTACTAAGCAGTTTTGTTTTGGAGTGGCTTAGCTTTTGTACATTGGGAATACCTCTTCCCAACGGTGTATAGTATCCAGTAATTCTAAATGGCACAATGATCTAAACATACCTAAAACAAAGTGCAGCGTTTGAAGATCAGTATTATCTTTGCATTGAATTGTTTTTAAAGGTGGCCTCTGAGCTGTTGTTTGAGCTTACACATGCACAGCGCATTTCTAACAATCAATTTTATGTGCTGGCTCGTGAAAAAAGAGGCCTTGTCAATTCAACTTGATGCCGTTCTTTTATAATTCTTTATCTAATTCTTATAATCCCAACAAAAGTGATCTTTCATTTTTATTTCACATATTTGACGATGAGAAAAAATTATTTGAGTAAAAAAAAGAATATTTGAGTGTGTACATATTCTCTGAGAAATTGTAAATAGAATCTTCATAAAAAGCAGCAAGTGCAAATTGATATTATGTTGTCACCCATTATTAAGTGTCAATATTGTTAATCAATAGATGCAGTTATGTTTTTGCAAAGAGTTAAAAAAAAAAAAAAGTGATGTAAAAATATTCAAGCAGAAAATCTCTATATAGAGTTTACTTTTCTATGGATTATTTAACATGTTACAGTGCAGATTAGTATTATATGCATTATTGAAATATAATGCATAAGTTGGGTGAAGCTTGTGCCTTTTTAGTTTAGTTTTTTAGTTTAGTTTAGTTTTGTTTTGAAGCTTTTAAATGTGGAATAGAAGAAAAAAAATCAGTCTTTGTTCCAAACCACTGGCAAACTGCTGAAAGCGCTTTGCCAAAACCTGGAATGATTGCGGGATGACATTTTTGCAGGTTTTAATGACATGTTTGTAGATGATCAAAAACTGTGAAACATATGTTTTGAATCATGTCATAAAGAAATGAGCATTCATATAGCATCTTCAGCCGCACTACTCAGCACTATATCCGCTTCAGCACTATATCCACTATATCACATCAGAGCTGAGTGGGGCTTCAGTTATGGGCCCCACTCAGCTCTGATGTGTGTGTTGACTTACGTCTTCTCTTGCCTTTATCCCGATGAAATCGAAGTATTGCTCGAGATTTACGTTTTGTGCAGTAGCGGGTAGCCAAAATGTCCTCCTGTTATGAACCGTATTGAGGAATAATGTGGTTATAGGTTAATCGGCATCCATGAAAGACGGCGAGCTCAGGACATCAGTCATGGAATTTCTGTAGCCTTGATTTTCAGGGGAGAAATGGTTAGGCTTGTTCTCCGGCGTGTGCTTTGAATCTTAATCGCCGGGTCTGTAGTATGTGTGTCAAATTCAATTCCTGTAGGGCAGGGGCGAATTTTGCTTTTTGTTCCAACCAATTACCCAGACTTAATTTGTCCAATCGGTTAAGTAGCTGGATACTTGTATGCCAAAATGCACTGCAGCACAGTATTTAAATGTATCACACACATAACTCTATAATCTTCAGCTGCCATTGGTTTATTACATAATACATTTTAAACAGTAAACAAGTGGAGTTGATTGAGGAAATGCAGGCAGGAAGCAGCTAAACGCAGGCCCCGTTGGGGTCGAACGTGTCAGTAGAGAGAATGAGCTGTGGGTTGGGAGAGGAGCACAGCTGGGCCCCTAGCACTTTGGGACACGTCTCCTCAGACGGCTTCCCTCGTGCACCGCCGTCACGACGCCCCAAAAGGTGGAGCACTGACCACTGGGGGAAGTCATTGCTTTACAATTGCAATCACCTTGCAGTCTCAGACACAGTCCAGATGTATCCCCCGGTCACATGCCATTCTTTCCCTGTTCATAACTCCTAATGCCGTTTTCACGATATCCCTGATTTCCATAAGCTGTGCGTTATGTATCTTCTAAAACGTATTTATCGTTTCTTTATTTATTTTTTGGCTTGTGTGCGGAGGTCCTTCTCTGTCCTGGTCTGGGAACATTAGTTGACTGCAGCGGCAAATCCATACTTGAAAAAGCTGTACTTTTGACTATGGTGGAGCAGCAGGTTAGGGTATGGTATTGTAGGTTCCTGTGCATTCATTATCTCTGCACCCGTGTGTGCGTGTGCACGTGTGTGTATGCGTGTACGTGTGTGTGTGCGTGCGCGTGGTAGTGAAAGAATGGAAATGTCGATGTAATGTCATGTAATGCGGTGCTTTGTTACCATGTGTAGCCAGTATGGATGGCTGCTCATGATCAAGCTGTGCATGAGGGCATTGCCATCTTGAAAGAGACTCCTTTATGCAGGACATAAATCCTTTAACATTAATTATCAGTCAATAACTTGTCAGTCATGATTGACATCAACCCTGCATTCTAAGGGTTTGCGTGTGTACTCAAACCATGCCAAGAAAAATAATTACAGAACTACCAGAACCTTCGCTGTTGGCGCACTGTGTTTTCAAACTTGGTTCACTTTTTAAGCATAAAATGTATGTATACTATGTTTTTGTTAAATGCTTAATTCTGATTGGTCAAGAGTGTGTTTACTCTTTCTTTAAACTGCACAGAGACACTGTAATGCATGGCTATTTATTATCAACTGAAAAAAAACAGCCAAAAGGAAGAGGTTAACCACAACATACCGTTCCACAACATATATACGTATACACTGTCTGGCCAAAAAAAAAGTTGGCATTGCACCCGTCATGCGTAGTGCCCACTGTACAAGCCTCTAGAGGCAGTGTTATGATCTGGGGTTGCTTCAATTGGTCAGGTCTAGGCTCAACAACGTTATGCAGCAATAACATGAAGTCAGCTGAGTACCTGAATGTACTGAGTGACCAGGTTATCCCATCAATGGGCATATTCCAGGACGACAATGCCAAGATTCATTGGGCTCAAATTGTGAAAGAGTGGTTCAGGGAACATGAGGAATCATTTTCACACATGAATTGGCCACCAGAGTCCTGACCTTAACCCCATTGAAAGTCTTTGGGATGTGCTGGAAAATACTTTTACGGAGTGGTTTGACTCCCTTCGTCAATACAAGATCCCGGTCAAAAATGAATGCAACTCTGGACGGAAATAAATGTTGTGACGTTGCATAAGGTTGTCGAAGCATTGCCACGACAAATGTGCGCCGTAATCAAAGCTAAAGGCTCTCCAAGGAAATATTAGCGTGTGTGACTTTTTTTTTGGCCAGGCAGTGTATATATGCCTCATGATTATATGGTTCGTGTTATATATATATATTTTTTTTTAATTGTCATTTTGGCTTAATGTTTTATGTATTTTAATGTCTAAAAAACAGATTCTAATTGATAATTAGTCTCAGCTTGAAAGTCTCTACCAGTTCCATTCATGTAAAACAGACAGCACTGTGACAAAGGCTAGGCCTGTTTTCTGCTTTTTAACAAGTAATGTTGGTCAGCTTTTTTAACCATCATACCAATTTATTTATTTATTTGTTTCTTTTTACCATTATTCCAATTTGTATGTGACAGAGCAAAGCTGAAGGCACATATAATATCATTGCAGGTTACTGACTGTAAGTGTTAAGCTAACATGCTTGTCTGTCGTGTAAATTGCACATGAGGAGCTTGCTTGCTGGAAGTGTACTGCCAATGCAGCGTAATCCTAAATGAAGCTCAAGTTCTTTTCTTTTTTTTTCAAAATTATTTCTTTCCCCATATGTTACGATTGATTCGGTCTCCTGGTAACAGAGAGAGAAAGCGTACTGAAAGCACGGTTGCTAGGCAACGAGGCGATCATCCGGTGCCTGCCTGCCTGTGAGCTGTGTGCAGACGGAGATCTCCTGACTGTGTTTCCTGCTTGAGGCCTCGCTCCAGAGGCCCATGTCTGCTCCAAGTCAACTGGCTGTATATAGGTATACATAAAAAATTTAAACAAACTAATATATGGAGTGTCAGATTTCAGTAAGAGAAAGTACTTTGAACTTTAACCTTTTGAGAAAATAAATGTGCAAATTCAGCCCATCTGTGTGTCGTTATTTCTGTGGTTGTGAATGACAGCCACATGTTTCTCTGTGGCACCTGCATCTGCACCTGGGTGTATCATCCAATTTTTTGCATCAAATTGAAGAGCGGTTTTCCACTTTCGGTCAAAATCAAACTAAGTACGTATCGCTGTTGATTATAGTGAGGACTACCATGTAAACTATACCATTCCTCCAAATTGCACTCAGTCCTCTATGGCCAGCCAAGTGAATCTGCTGACGGTAAAACACCACAACTGGTGCAAAAAAATGTATAAATGCTCAATATTTTGGAATAAATTCAACATTGAAAAAGTACATTGATGTTATTAATAATCTTTCCAGTCTTAACTGTAAAAAAAAGTTGGTTTTCCAAAACTCACTCACAGTTTTGATAAACCATGTTTTTCAAAAGTGGGTATTATTGTTCTGATAAATGGTTATATATTTTCAGTTTTTCTTTTTAACTATTATTCTTAGGGATTTTAAGTATTAAAATGTGATTTTCCAAAAATGTTTATTTTCTCAGAATTGGTCAAAGTGGATTTGTCAAGTTTTGGAAAAAAAAACACTTCTTGTAATGTATAATTAATTAAGGGGTTTTTGTAATAATAATAAAGGATAGTGGAAAAGAACAGAAAGAACAAGAGAAATGTACAATTTTGGCAGGAATGTTATCACATTTGTAAAAAATATGAAAATCAATCTTCTCCTTGAATGAAGTGTGTGTCTGTGGTTGGATATATTTGTGTGTCTGTGTATGTTCAGTATCTTTATGTATCTACATGTGCCTTTTGTCTTATGCCCTTCACATTAATGCAAATAGACATAATCATCTACTGCGCCAGTGTTATTCCTGAATGGTTTTTGAGATGCAGTTGGTGACATACAGTATAGAAGCTGACAATATAATGCATATCTGTTATATCTCCTGCCAAGCCTGTGCTCATTTTTTTGTTACTCATACCTTGAGTTTATGAAAAGGGAAGTGCTGAGCACAAAGCGATCTCCAGGCCTTTTGGGCTCTGAGAACAGAATCAGTGTGTGAAAATCAAAGGGTTTTTCTACTGAGACATACAGCATTAAAATTATTTTATAGAAGCTGGTAAAACATCCATACGTTAGCATAAAAGACATTTCTGAAGAGATGTTTGAGGATAAACATTTACAGTTTAATATTTGTCATGAAGGAGGAAAACACATGCTTTAAGTAACCTCAAATTCCACAAACAAGAAAGACATATAGTGCAATATTCATAATTATGTATTAAAAATGGAATGTTTACTCATTTTAAACAACTTTTACATTTTTCAGTTACTGAATAACATTTTAGATATATGTAGCTTAGTTTTACCAACTTCATTTGGTGAAACTAAACTAAAATATTAGAATATATACCAGGTTTGTATTTACAAAAAATATAGTTAAAGTTAGTTATTTCTTATTGTATGATGATACAACATTTCTCATTGAGCTCTGTTATAGCCAAATATATTATGTAAGTAACAACAACGAAAAACAATGCTTTTATTCATAAGTCATAAATGAAATATAATTTTTTTACATTAATGGATCATTATTTTCTAAATGTACCCCGGCTCACCTAATGTTGAGCATTTCACATGGGTTTCCTTCGCTAAGTCCTGCCATCTTTCTGCCTGTTTTTGATGGCACCATTGGTCTGTAGAGCAATGGGGTAAAGAAGGGGCATGGCAATGCCCTGGCCTGGCTTCTCGTAGGCTGTGATCAGGTTCTTGATTTTGCGGAAAAACCTCCTGTCAACGCCAGGGGTGGTCTGCAATGAGAAGTGCACACGGTCAAGAGCTGCAGTCACATCAGTCTTTATTTCTTTATCAAGCTGACGGAGTAAAAGCTGTGCTGTGCTGTTTTGCGTCATCTAGATGGGCAGGCAGTGGATTCTGATGACGGGACATGTGCACAGGGGGGCTTTTTGTGGGGACGGGGGGATGGCGGAGATTGCAAGCGTCGGGGGGGGGGGGGGGGGGGGGGCAGGGGGGCATTATGCTTCATCTTTGGTGTGTATCTGTGCATCATGCATTGTAAATTAACTCATACCTGTGAATAAACAATACGTTGCTCTTTCAATACAGCTTTCACTACAAAGCTAAATGTGTTAGGCAAAAGCACATTTGTCATTTTTACACACTCATCTAGGTCTGTGTATAGGAATCATAGGCTGCCTTTTCTATGTGTCATTCGTTTCACCTGAAAGGGGCCTCGCAACTAAAAGGGGCCTCGCCTCTATCAATTTAAAAAATAAAAAAAAATCCCCACCGTGAATGAAAGAACCGCCTACTCAGTAGTTTCCCCATTCAGCCGCTGTTCCTAACTTAAGCTATTTTAGTGATGACACTATTTTTCTTTTAACTAGGCCTACTCCTTGATCTGACCCACATCAAAACACTTGCTGCTAGCTTCGATACGTTTGCTGCTAGTTTTGATTTGTTGCTGCTAGTCAGCCCGATGCTCTTTGACAAGGCAAACTACAGCAATGAAACGCATCCAATCCAGTGGCTCCGAGAAGAGAGAAATTGTGAAAGAAAAAGAGTCTAGACAGTCGTTCTGTCTTACTGAAGTAACAACTTTCTTTGGTGCAGAAAGTATGTCTACAAAAGCGAATTTGACTATCAATGTGCTTGCAGCATCATTGCTAATAGAAAATGCTGCTAGCCAAACTGCTTTATAACATATTGAGGAAAGTCGGGGACATTGTTTTAATAAGCTGCGTGTTTGTGCCGAAAATGAGCATTGCACTTCATTCCGCATTTCTTTCAGTTATAGCCCAATGATTCTTATTTTTTGAACGCTAAAGGTTGTAAATCTAATTGAGAAACTGTGACATTAAAGTGAGTAGGCTATTTTCAGTTGCACACCGTTGTTTGTTGTGTTATTTAAAAGATGGTTTGGCCGTGGAGGTGGTAGTGGGGGGGGGGTTCTCCAATTGGTTTTTGAAATGGGCCCCTCAATGGAAATACATCCAAAACCATTTGCGGCAAATCATACTTTTGTGCTAGTAAATATACATATAAATATGTACAATATAAATATAAACAATATATATAAACAATATAAATATAAACATTTCTTCCTGAGAATTACTTTTTTTTGGAGATAGAAGTCCAGATTCAATCAAAAGCATGTACAGTGTTTTATGGCATATGCAATTCAATGAAACTCTGGATTAATCTAGCACAATATTTTAATAAAACCTACTTTGCTGACTTTATTGAATTATGGCTAAAGGAACTAAGAGGTTCCTGGCAGTGAAAATGAGTTGAACACTCCTCTTTCTGAATCATTGGTCAAACCATTTTAGCATTTTTAAAATACCCTCCTTTTCATACTAAAAATTATGTTTGGGTCGCTCAGGATTCTCTGTAGCTAAGGGACATATCAAACCATTGGAAAATAGACTGTTGCTACCTCAAGACAATTTTCTACCATCCGGATAATCTAATAAACAAATATATAAGTAAGGAGTTAAATCATTTCGTTTCCATGCTCGCATTTCATTACATGAAATAAAATAACAAGACCAAGGTAAATTTTGCTTATGTTCATTAAAAATATAGCCTAATGTTTCAATCTGCCATGGCTTAAAGGCACACAGGTATTTGGATTATGATGCTCATGCAGTCTAATAAACTGTTTCAGTTACTTAAAACAAGCTGTTTTGTTAAGGACAGACCTGTACCTAAATCCATGCAAGTGAGGTCTGGAGATGCACAATATTATACAGGTAAGAAAAGCCACAAAAACACCATGTAGATCATTGGTTGTATACCTTTTTCTTATTGAATTACCTGCCATTGTTTTTGAACTATTTCTAGTCTTTATGTAGCTGAGGTTTGGGCTATATATCAGCATTCTAGTTATTATTGGTCCACAGTCATTTACTTAGTTATGATTATGGTTCACCGGATGGTATAAAAGAATCCTTGTTGTAGCAGAAGCAAAAATGAATGCTGGTGTGAGTGAAGCAACTTGCAGTCCAGTGTGCCAGTCACGAAGCAGAGGTAGTGTGGTAGTGTGGCTAAACATTTTAACCAGGCCCTGTGTACAGGACTTGCACCGTATGAATGATGTTTGCTATCATTCAACACATGAAAATACCACCAAATACCTGCTGAGTTATCCATGCATCGTGGAATACTGAGGATTGTGAAGTTAGGGACAGATTCTTTATAAAGGTTAATTTCCCTTGCTCTTTTTAAAAAAATGCTGCCTCCGACCCTGACACCACAATTGTCAGGCCACACCTCTTCCTGTTTATTCATCTTAAAAGCTTTTTTTTTTGTTTGATTGAATTTGCCGTTAGACTGGTTGATTTTGCAACGTTTTCACACATTGTTAAGGTAATTTAACTTTTATTTTACCATTGACAACTGACATTTCTTTCACCAGGCAGACCTGAAATATATTTCCCTTGCAGTATATTAAATATACATCTGGTATTAATTGAAAATGCTTGAGATTTTGTTTTAAAAAGAAAAATGAGGTTCGTAGCCACACAAGAATGGAAAATAACAACAGACATTTTGATGACTTACCTCTGCCACCCATGATCCGTCTTCAACCTTATTCAGCCTATAGGTGTACACTAAGCCCTTGCACCTGACCAGACAAACAAATACAGTACATTGATCAACGGAATGTTCTAGGTATGAATCCTAGGTTTGTACGTGCATGAGTTCCCTACATGAAGACCCATATATTACTTGAATTCCTCCATATATGAAAGAAATACTATATATAAATGCAAAACAATATATGCTTTGGTCATATTACATTTATATACTCACTGGTCTAGGGATATTGTTAGCCAGGTTTTATTAGCCATTATTACATTTATATTACATTATCAGTCATTCTGTAGACCTTTTGTGCCAATATTTTGAAAATGATATTAATCTATACCATGAAAAAGGTCACACTGGTTGGTGAATAAATAATTGTGGCAATATAATTTCAGTTCTACTGTTCTATCTACATTCAGTTATTTATAGTATTACTTATTAAGACATACATGTCTTATGATTAAGTAACGCAATGACACCAAGGCCTAGATTCTATCCAGATTGTAAGTATGTGTTTTGTGAAAAATGGCCATAAATTCAACAATTCACAACTTCTTTAGAATTTGTGGTAGGATTGTTAATAATCTGTTCATTGACCTCTTTTTTGGCATCAATTCCAATGACTTTGATCATGTGCCCTGGAGATTGCTGCCTACAGCTATAATTGATTGTGTTAATGTCTTGCACTTACAAAATTAGGCATGGGGTAATATATCATATATTTTGTATATCTTTATAAATCTATGGTTATGTGGTTTCCTTTGTCTTGTTCTTCAAAAACAACAACACGCAGTTTCATTTTGCATCTGCTACACATGTGACAACAATAAAACTAATTTCATAGTGTGAAGCTGAGGAAGTCAGTAGGTAGTACATTAATGAGTAGAAGAAGGCACGCATGTCCACCAATGGTATTTTTGCAAGCGAAAGGAGAAGTTATTTTCGCAGTCAGAGTTTTAACTCCATTTTTGTACACTGCAGTAATTGAACAGAAATGTAGAAGATTAATTTTCTTATCGTAAATTTGCATCTGTATATTTTTCTCTTCCAATTCTGAAAGCCCGACGGGATTTGTTGACCCGCCTCATTCACTGCAGCCTCCTCAGTGGATACACACAAGCACATGGGCTTCCCGAGGGCTTCCCGCAAGCCACAGATTCTTCTCCCTCTGCAGTTCACCAGCTGCACTGAGCAGCCTTTGTACCAGAGGAGCAAAGGCCAGGGGCAGCTGCCTGGCACAGGCAAAATATAAGCCCCCTCTACCTGAGGAGGTGCGATGCTGCTGGAGAAATACTGCCATCTGATCCAGGACCATGGAGTGCTGCTTTAACCGGACCCACCACCAAGGAGGCTCCAGTTTTGTTTTTTTTAAACTACTAATTTAGCCATCATTTAATAAATCAATTATAGCATCAGATTTGCAAACTAAACAAAGCGTTTAGTTAAATCAGTGGTTCTCAGCTGTGAGTAAATTGGTCATACCATTTCTGTCCATTTTTCCAACTTTTAAAGGGTATTGTAAATTGTGTAAAATAAGTTTTTAAAATGACGTTTTGACCAACTGACTGCCTGGCCTGTCGTCGAACACACCGGTGACATGGCATCGCCAGGAGAACATTGGATGTTGGATGCTGTACTGCGCTGTACTCTCTGATGGTAGCATTTGTGCGGGTACTCACAGAACACACAGGCAGTAAACGCCAGGCTTGGATTCGCTGTCTCGGATCAGGTAGCTGCCATCCCGCCCGGCCTCTCCAAGAAGCCTCTCTCCAGTCTCCTTGCTGATAGATCCGTGATACACTGGTACCGAGTCCATCGCACTGCTCCCTGTTGCAACTTGCACTTCTAAATCAGGAAGGCAGGCAAATATACATACAGACATGTGGGAGGAAATGACACAGGCAGGAAATGACCTCAAAGGCTCAATAGTTCCACAACAATAATTAACAATCTTTTTTTTTTTTAAACTGCCATAACTTATACAGATCCTTTCCAAAAAATTAGAATATCATGGAAAAGTTGTTTATTTCCCATAATTCCATTCAAAAAGTGAAACTTTCATAGATTATAGATTCATTACACACAAAGAAATATGTCTAGCCTTTATTTGTTTCATTTTTCATAATTTTGGCTTACAGCTCCAGAAAACCCCCAAAACAGTATTTCAAGAAATTAGAATAGTGTGTCGAAAATCAGCATTTACTTCAGTTATTTCAGAGAATTAATGTTTTAGACTGAGTGTCACACTATCATCTAATTTACTCAAAATACCTGCAAAGTTTATCTCAGTTTGGTTCAGTATGGGGAAGACTGCAGACTTGACAATTGACCAGAAGACCATCATTGACACCTTCCAGAAGATGGGTAAGCCACAAAACGTCATCGCTAAGGAGGCTGGCTGTTCACAGAGTGCAGTGTCCAAGCATATCAATAGAAAGTTTAGTGGAAGGGGAAAATGTGGCAGGAGAAGGTGCACAAGCAAAAGAGATGACCGTAGGCTTCAGCGGATTGTCAAGCAAAGACGATTCCAAAATTTGGCGGAGATGCAGAGGGAGTGGACTGAGGCTGGAGTCAGTGCTTCAAATACCACCACGTACAGACGTATCCGGGACATGGGCTACAACTGTCGGATTCCTCGAGTCAAGCCACTCCACTCATTCTCTGAAATAACTGTAAATGCTGATTTTCGACACACTATTCTAATTTCTTGAAATACTGTTTTGGGGGTTTTCTGGAGCTGTAAGCCAAAATTATGAAAAATGAAACAAATAAAGGCTAGAAATATTTCACTTTGTGTGTAATGAATCTATAATCTATGAAAGTTTCACTTTTTGAATGGAATTATGGAAAAAAAAAACTTTTCCATGATATTCTAATTTTTTGGAAAGGATCTGTATATAGCAGTTTATGGCGCAATAATACAAGAGTCAAAATGATTATTGTGAGAACAAGTTTTACACATTTTAGAGGCATATACTGTAGGGTTGTACGATGAGAAATAAGAAAAACAAGATTCCATTTAAGACCAAGCCACAGAAACATGCTTCACTGAACAGCCCTCTTGTAAGAAAATAAAAATCTGGAGTTATTCACTGAAAAACTGCAGTTCATACGTCAATATGTGGTTCTCAGTCACAGTACATCAAACATCAAAACATTTTCCCCATGCTGTTTCTCATCTTTGGCGGCACATGGCGGTTCTCGTTTTCCTCACCACTTACTATTAGGGCCAGTCAGCATCTCAGGCTCAGCCTTTCTGAAGGACACCATTAGAGGGAGGGGGTGGGTGGGGCGGGGGGGGGGGGGGGGGTCGTAGGTCTTACCTCA
The DNA here is from genome assembly GCA_029718625.1 of Synaphobranchus kaupii. NCBI lineage: Eukaryota > Metazoa > Chordata > Actinopteri > Anguilliformes > Synaphobranchidae > Synaphobranchus > Synaphobranchus kaupii. The sequence continues at coordinate 21,300,055 of CM056393.1, forward strand.
GACTTTGAGCCAGGCTGAAGCAAGCAGGCTGCTCTGATGCATATCATAATATGTGTGACACATTTGGATGAAAAATTAGCCCCTCTCTGGGGCTGCCAGGCCTCACCTGTGGCTGGACCTGGTCCAGAGGAATCACACTGGGCCCGGGCAGCTTCACAATGGAGGCCAATGCCAGAACCTCGGCGTGGATCCAGTTGGCTTGAGCTCCTTAAGACTCGCGCTCTCTCAAGATGGAAACGACCTTGTGCTGAGCCTTCGGGCCTTCACCAGCCTGGCTGCTGCAAGAGCCACTGCAGCGGTGTGTTTTCTTTACAAAGATGAAACTAGCGCAACCATGGAGGAAGGGCATGTCATCCTCACTCCTACCCATCTCACAGGCTGTCATCCTCACCTCAACCACACAAACATACACACCCATGGGTTGACCCATTGCTCACCCGAGTGGGGGGGGGGTGGTAGTGAGGAACGATGTCCAAATGTATGATTGAATGCTTGATTAGTGGAAATGTTTGCGCATAATACCAATGCATAATTTCACAAGGTGGAATAATTTGTTAACGGTTGTTTAGCTGGTCATTTAAAAATACAAATGCTAGTTTCTGCATGGGCTATTTCAGTAAATGGTGGACTTTGTTTTATTATAATATCCTAGGCTACCACACAAAGGTACACTTTTTTCTATATAGCCTAACAGTTTAGTGACAACTTATAGAATTTATTGACTTACGCAAGCTGATGCAATCACTGCAATGCACTTAAATATCCTATAAAAAAACAATAGGACTAAAACACAAATTAATGCAAAATAGATATAACATTATCATCCACCACTGAAGTGGGAGCGTGAAATTGGCAGTAGGCAGATTCGCAATGCGCAACGGCTCTTAAATTGACTGAAAAGAGGTTATTTGATTAGCCATGGTCAAATCCAGCTGAAACACACCCACTGATAAATATTCAGCCTAATCCAACCCATTTTCAACATTCAACCACCCCCTGTGAGCTGTGCGGTATTGTCTCTGGTCACGGAAATAGCAAAATTCAGTAGCCACGCCCAGTGCACCATGCGCTGTGCAACTGACTGCGATGGCTCACCACACGCCATGACTGATTTGATAAACCAATCAAATAGCAATGATAACTGATGATAACTGCCACTTTCAGCTCACTCATTACATGTATCATAACTCATATGAATTAATTTGAGCATTTGAGTTCTGCTCCACACACACACACACACACACACACACACACACACACACACACACACACACACACACACACACACACACACACACACCGTTATTACGAAGGTCTGAAATATCTACACAATGCATTCAGGCTGCAGAATCTTCTGCTATCTAGGTAAGCATCTGAAAGCTTATGATTACTAAAACAAAATCTAATCCATCCAGAAATTACTGTGCAAAAGTAATATGTTTATGATTATCTGTCTCCCCCTAGTGGAGGACTCAGCTAGTTCCTGTTCCCCCAAAATACTCTGGTCCTCATAATGTCATAATGTCATAATTTAAACAAAATATTTCATAAAACATTTTAATTTTCTCCACCATTTTGTGTTAATATTGCGCTGTCCTTTTTAATTTAGTGAGTAGCCTAAATGATAAAGGACAAAAAAAAAGTTTGCATACAAAGGCATACTGGCTCTCCCTGTTTTTGATTTCACATTTATATTGGCCTGTGAAGAATTTTTCTTTTGCATATTCCTCCACACCCCCACTACCACTCCTTTACTACCCTGAAGTATGCAAAACTGCCTGAAGGTTTTGAGTACAATTATTTACATGTACAGTATACAATGTACCTGACATTGCGGTTTGCGTCGAGACATTAATTAATATGTAACCATTAATATGTAATTAAGATGTAATCAGCAACATTAGATTAAAACACAAAGATCCGTTTCCGGGGCACGGAGTAAAGGAGGTGGTAGTGGAGGAAGGGAGGGTGCATTTTTCGAGTATTGAGACGCACCCAGGATGCATTTTTCGAGTATTGGGACGCACCCACAGTCGCGTCTTCTATCACGTTACACAGTTACAAATATAGATAACAAAATGGGCGTGTGAGTATGCTAATTC
>CM056393.1:21304656-21532927 GCA_029718625.1 Synaphobranchus kaupii
TGCAATTTTATTTTACTGACAAAAATAGGTTATTTAGGGGTTACATATCTGTACACACCCTTAGCCTAATACTTGGTTGCTGCACCTTTGGTAGCGATTACAGCTTCAAGGCATCTTGGGAAAGAAGCTACGAGCTTGGCACACTTGTTTCTGGACATTTTTGCCCATTCCTCTTGGCATATCCTTGCAAGCTCCGTCAGGTTGGATGGGGAGCGTCGGTACACAGCCATTTTCAGCTCTTTCCACAGATGTTCAATTGGATTCAGGTCTGGGCTCTGGTTGGGCCACCCAAGGACATGCACAGACTTTCTCCGAAGCCACTCCTTTGTTCTCTTGGCTGTGTGCTTCGGGTCGTTGTCATGTTGGAAGGTAAACCTTCGATCCAGTCTGAGGTCCAGAGCAGGTTTTCTTCAAGGATCTCGGTGTACTTAGCTGCATTCATCTTTCCCTCTATCAGGACTAGTCGCCCCGTTCCCGCTGCTGAAAAACATCCCCACATTATGATTCTGCCACCGCCATGCTTCACTGTAGGTATGGTATTAGCCAGGTGATGAGCGGTGCCTGGTTTCCTCCAGATGTGACGCTTGGTATTCAGGCCAAAAAGTTCCATTTTGGTTTCATCAGACCAGAGAATCTTGATTCTCATGGTTTGAGAGTCCTCTAGGTGCCTTTTGGCAAACTCCAAGCGGGCTGTGATGTGCCTTTTACTAAGGAGGGGCTTCCGTCTGGCCACTACCATAAAGGCCTGATTGGTGGAGTGCTGCCTGGATGGTTGATCTTCTGAAATGTTCTCCCATCTCCACAAGGATACGCTGGAGCTCTGTCAGAGTGACCCTCGGGTTCCTGCTCACCTCCCTGGCCAAGACCCGTCTTCCCCGATTGCTCAGTTTGGCCGGGCGGCCAGGTCTAGGAAGATTCTTGGTGGTTCCAAACTTCTTCCATTTACGAATGATGGTGGCCACTGTGCTCTTTGGGACCTGTAAAGCTGCAGAAATTTTTCCGTACCCTTCTCCAGATCTATGCCTTGACAAAATCCTGTTTCTGAGGTCTGCAGATAATTCCTTTGACCCCATGGCTTGGAGTTTGCTCTGACATGCACTGTCAACTGTGGGACCTTATATAGGCAGGTGTTGGCAATCCCCAATCATGTCCAATCAATTGAATTTATCACAGGTGGACTCCAATTAAGTTGTAGAAACATCTCAAGCAGTATCAGTGGAAACAAAATGCACCTCAGCTCACTATTTATAAATTTATAAATTAGCACAAATGTCTAAAAACCTATTTTCACTTTGTCATTATGGGCTATTTTGTATAGAATTTTGAGACACATAATTAACTCAATCTATTGTAGAATATGTCTGTAACGTAATAAAACGTGGCGAAGGTGAAAGCGGTGGGGAGACTTTCCGGCTTGACTGTAAGTTACAATTGCAAGTAGAAAAATATAATAGTTTTAGTTGGACAGTGCCTGTTCTTTAATTGTATGTTTTAAAAGTGCACTTTAAATAAAATCATATTTTATATATAGCTTTGTTTTATAAAAAGGTAATATATATATATATATATATATATATATATATATATATATAAATATAACAGAAAATTTAGACTTTGGCTATAACATACTTTGACAAAGGAGAACCACAACAGCATGCAGATGAACCGATATTACAAATGCTGTTATGCCAGCTGAAAGTACCCGTGAAAATGTGTCATCCACAAGGCAACAAGGTATATATCCATCTCTCTCTCTCTCTCGCTCTCGCTCTCGATTCGATTTGATTGATATGATTCAATTGATGGTACTGTTCAAATTATCAGCTTTAAGAGCCTAGATGGTATAAGTCACAACCCATAGCCCCTCTGCAATGTCCATGAAGGGGAACTATCCATTAAGGTTCATGGGGGGCCCCTCCACTAGGGGTCACTGTGCTAGTCTCCGGAGGGCCTAGGTCCTTCAGGTCGCTGAGTTTCCTGGAGAAGGAGCTGAGCCGCGTGCTGATTGAGCCCCTCTTCTGCAGCAGGCTGGATGTCCGCGCCTCGTACAGGTTGGCCAGTTGCTCGCGGAAGTGGTTGCCTATGAAGCAGTAGAGGAAGGGGTTGATGGCGCTGTTGGAGAAGCCCAGGCATAGCGTGTAGGGGAGCGCCGCCTCGATGGCCTGCCGGACCCGGCAGGGCACGGCGGCCCCGAGCGTGGCCAGCGTCTCCAGGAAGGTGAGGACGTGGAAGGGGAACCAGCAGACGAAGAAGGCCAGGACCACGGCCACCACCACCTTCAGGACCCTGTCCAGGTTGCTGGTGCTCTTGTCCAGGCCCGGCGAGGTGAGGAGGTGCCTGCCGATGCTGCAGTAGCAGCTAGCGATGATAGAGAAGGGCAAGAGGAAGCCCAGTATGTTCTTCATCAGTCTCATACTCGTGTCCCAGAAGAGCGTTGGGTACTGGATGGCACAGAAAATCACCCCCGCTGGGGACTCTCCTATTTCAATAGTGCGCCGGAACACCACGGTGGGCAGCGTGGGGATGCAGGCCGCCGCCCACACCACGTGGCTGATGACCCGCGCCCGGCAGAGGCTCCTGCTACCCTGCGACTTGAAGGGGTAGACGATGGCCAGGTAGCGGTCCACGCTCATGCAGGTGATGAAGAAGATGCTGGCGTACAGGTTGAGGGACAGGAGGCCTCCGCACACCTTGCACATGAGCGAGCCGAACACCCAGTTGTAGTCGAAGGAGTAGTAGAGGGCCCAGAAGGGGAGGCTGAGGAGAAAGAGCAGGTCGGACAGGGCCAGGCTCAGCATGTAGGTGTTGGCCACCGTCCTTCGGCTTGCCTTCTGGCACAGAACGCACACCACTAGCCCGTTGCCTATGAAGCCCAGAATGAAGATGATACTGAAGATGGCAGGGACAAGCTTGTTCTGGTGCTTGAAGGGGTGAACGGTTGGACACGACTGATTGGCTGCACCACCGTCCTCCAATGACACATTTTTCCCATTTCCAGAAAGGCTGTCCAGGAGCGCCATCACCACTGTGACAGCTTGATCCCCCGTGGGCTGATGGGTGATGAAGTCCATTCTCATACCAGTGAATACTGCACCAAGCAACAGAGAAAAAATTAGTCAGGCTAACAGTGTGGTGTTGCAGTCAGGGAGCTCAAAATGTTCAATTAGTCCGGATAACCCAGAAGGGGAATTGTCATAAATACGTTCAACAAAGTATTGCATTCTCATAAATAAATAATACGGGCCATATGGCCCACTACTTGTTCTTCAATATTTCTTAAATAGAATATTATTTTGGGGGCTTATACACCATTCACTCAGTATCATCATGAATATCATCATGAATTTATCTAGATTCGTAATCTAGAAACATTAGATGACAGCAAGAAATGAGTGGGAAATCACACCTGAAAACGAATCAAATGTTGGAGTGACTGTTTGGATTGTGGCACAAGGCCACGAGCAAACACGCACTCATTTCTGAATTCTCATACCCAGGAGACTGCTCTGTTTCTCATGGAAATCATTTACGCTTACATATCTGTTGTTTTATCCCACAAAAACAGTAATAAAAGTCAATTTAACCCCACAGTGTCCATTACTCTTGAGAGCGGTCCAAACATGAGAAAATGTTCCTTTCGCGCATATTAATTTAATGGCTCCCTCCGCAAATGTGAGTCGTGTCCATCTGGTTGCATTTAATGGAGGAGGATATGGATATAAACTTGTGGTTGGTTGTTGAGGAGTGGGCACAAAGTCAATATATCCACTCATCTTAGCAGGAGTAACCCAGTCATTTTTATCTGTATATTTATACTTTAGCTCTGAAAGAGATCATTTTAACCAGCCCTTGTTACAAGTAATTAATCTGTTTCACTCATCAGAGACATATTACTCTTTACCAAAGTTCTCAAAATACAGCCAAGTTAAAAAATGAAATGGTTGCTCTACAGTAAGTACCATTACACTTTATGAGGTATTCAGGGTTATGTCAAGACTCTGGGTAGCTTTTTGACCCCTTTGCCACTTTAAAACCCACAAAAACATTGCATGTCAAATAAATGTGATCCATTTACAACTAGCGAATTAGGTTTTAAAACACTGTGGTAGTTTGAGTAATAATTCTGTCTGTGAGATAAGTTCACATATGCCCATGCTTCATCTGGGAGCTTTGGAACATTTTCAGCTGTCAATACATATACACAAATGAACAAACATGCACACACAGACACACGCACACACACACACACACACACACACACACACACACACACACACACACACACACACACACACACACACACACACACACACACACACACACACACACACACACACACACACACACACACACACACACATATGAGAACTCTTGAAATTTCCACAATACATTCTTTCACCATGAAATCATATGGAACGTTAACATGTTTGTTTAAAATTTGTTCTACTGGGGTTGGAAAATAATACGATGTTAAAATTATTGGCCAAATGTTTATGTTACAGTTGAATGGGATTATCCCATAGCTAATTTCTCAGAGATAAGAAGCAGACAAGTCACAATTATTTGCACTAAAGCATAAAATAAAATAAATAAGCAATACAGGAAAGTAGCTTATTCCCATCTTTGCGAAACACTTTTGGTCAACTTATTCTCTGTTAATTTCTGTAAAACATGTTGAAATACAAATGAAATGTTATATATTATTATTATTATTATTATTGCACTTAGCAGCTAATAATAATAACAACAACAACAACAACAACAACAATAATAATAATAATAATTATAATAATAATATAGTTATTGAGTTGAAACAAAAACTGTGTGTGGTGAAACAGAGCAAAGATTGGAATGCACCATACAGAATTAAAAGCATAAAACCACTATAAAATGTTAATTACAACATCATTTTGAAGTAGTACTGGTAGTGGTAGAGGTATTTTCATCCTGGTCATTATCATCAATAGTAATAATAGTGGTTAAAGTAATACAGTGATAGTAGTACCAGTGGAAGTAGTGGCGTGTCTCTTTTGTCCATCATAAAATTAATTTGCAGTCCCAATTTAAAAAAAAAAAAAACATATATATATATATATATATATATATGTGTGTTTTATATGCTGTCAGCGGCCTACACTCCAGACATACAGTACATATGGCCATACAGAAAGGACTATGGGAATTTTGCGTTACTTTTTTCCTTTACAACAAAGAACCAACGGCTAGGAGTATACGTATAGTCACATGCACGTGCAAAAGCTAAAGCAGCATTTATGTTCTATAGGAAAAGTCCACCAATGATCAGCTGAGAGGTCTATGCGCTCAGTTGAGTTAGAAGAGTTCCCTTTCATCACAACTGTGAGCAATGTAATGAGACAGCGAGAGACACAACGTGAGGTATGATCATTCCAAAAAAGTTTCACTTCAAAGTTTCAAATGTACCTCAGATGTCAATAGTGCCACGTTAATGTGTCAAAGCAAAACAAAGTGCTTTACCTCTGATTGAAATCCTCCTCCCAGTTCTCTTTTTTTCCTCCACAGAGTCAAGCGTTGGTCCTTGTGTTATTGGCTGACTGACAGCAGTGAGGCTTCATGCTCTTTCTTATATTCAGTCAATGGCCCGTGGGGGATTAACCCGTGTAAATCAACAGGCTGGACATGTGCCAAAAACAGGGCCAAGAGGGCGTCGTTTCCCCCCAATCCCCGTACCCCCGGTTCCCGACAGAACGGACCGATGTATGTCCAGAGCCACTGGCGGACTGCGAGTGGGGGAATAAAAAAAATGTAAATCAAGATGTTGAGTCGACGAAGCTCGCTTCTCATCTGGGTTCTGGTGCCCAGGCAGAGCTCTGACTGCTTATGAGTGTGAGGTTACAGCTGAGTGTGACTCCACCTCTGTTTGAATGGGTTAGGGTGGGGGGGGGTTTCCTACTGTGGCTGATATGTGAGATACTTGTTCATTCAAAACTGGATGGACATGTCTACCACAACCGCCCAGTCACTAAAAATAAATGCATGAAATGCCACTGACTTAGGCATTAATTTATAAAGATAATGTCAGAACTTTGTGGGCGCCGTTGTGGATGTGTAATATATATCAGGACACGATTCAGCTATGTGAAGTATTTGCCCAGGTCAAGGGAAATTATTGACCTAATATCCGAAATATTCCGACGTGCAAAAATCTGGGGCTCTTATACTTCCTCTTTTGGGGGCGGGGGGGGGGGGGGGGGGGGGGGGGGGGTATGTTCTGTCAAAAGGAGTTCACTTTATAATTATCACTTTAGATGAATGTGTTACACTGTAGCTTGCAATTCATTTTCAGTTTGCTTTCAAAAATCATGTGATGGAAAATGATTCCTCGGGGAAAGTACCTGTAGTTATTCACACGCTAAATAAATAGCGTTTATAACCCACACTTCATAAATAGCCAATGCCTCCAAATAGTTTCCATGGAATGTTTTTTCTTTTGATGTCAGAACAAAAACAATACACATTATATACAATGTATATCACTTGTATTCCACAATGGCATGCATTTATGACACAATAAATGAAACAACACTGAATATTATAAACAAGGAATAGACGAGGGGAATTATCCTAAGGATAAAGAAACCAGGATTCACCAGCTGTACTCATTTGAGGGTTCAGCCTTGCTCATTCGCAATTTTCCTGTAAACATCTTTGTGCAATGCAAATAATACAGAATTCAAACTGAATTTAGTTTCAATGAGGATTACCATGACAAACAATTCACCAGCGCAGAAAAGAAGACACTGGGAAACTGGGAGCTTAAACATGCAAAAATGAAATCATGAAAATGTGAAGATAAACTGCAATGATAATTGAACTTAAATATAATACAACTTCAAGCAAAGATTTGCATTTTAAAATGTGCATTTTAGTCGCAATTCCTCCTTGATGATGGAATCTAGATGCAAATTAAAATGGCGATTTGCGGAATTATGTTGCAGAAGTCGCCATGTTGGCAACCAGTGGGGCAAACCAGCCATGTATACTTGCATTGTATTTGTATTTCCTCCTTAATGAAGATGCAAATACACAGACAGGAGGATTGAGGAAGTATGTCCTGGAAGTGGCCATGTTGCCAGACGGTGGGAACATTATTGTATTAATTCTCGCCATGTGCTGTCATCCCAAACGGTGGGCCAGGCTGTGACAGAAGAATGCAGTCCCTAGCCAGTGACCCACAACTGAAATTTATGCTTCCAAACAAATTCACAGCAATGGGGGAGGGAGGGAGAGAGGGAGAGAGGGGGGGGAGGGAGGGAGAGAAAGAGAGAGAGAGAGAGAGAGAGCTAGTCCCCCTGCAAAGATGAGACTGCTTTTTATTTATTCCACATATGCATTTGATTGGTTTGCCTGTCACCTTATACTCCCTTTATACAGAACTACACCAGGCACCATGTGCCCTGAATGATCTTATTCCCAAGCTTATGAATGAAATTAATTTGGAATCTCTAAACAGTGATCTTACAAGAAAATTTGGAACTTGACACGTGACGTATATTCTGAAAGTACAGCAGGAAAACTGCTTTTGTGTTTCTGTACTGGTTGGAAGTACTCTACTATTTGTCTACTATTTACTTTCATAAATAAACTTCTCATTAAAGTGATCCCAATACCAGTGTCAGTACATTGTAACTTCAGAGGTAGGAACAGTGTAACTGTAAACTGTAAAGGCAAAGGAAAAGCAAATTGGCTAGCTAACACATGTAATCATGACTATAGCAGAAAATATATATATATATATATATATTTTAAATCAGTAGCCTTGATTTAACCAGGAGCATAATACATTTTTCACTTAGTGATGGTCTGGAGAGACAAGGTGGGTGGAGACCACAGACAAACGATCAGCCAATCAGCTGTAATGGTGATGAGTTGGTGGCCAGATTGAGAGAGCCAGTTTTAGGAATGTGATCGTGACTCTGGGGTTACCACCCCTACTGTTTAAGTGCTGTGGGATCTTTAATGACCACAGTGAGTCAAGGCCTTGGTTTAACCCCTCCTGTGAAATGCATCACTTATAGAACAGTATCCTTATTTAGTTCCATTATGGTATTGGCTCATCTACTCAAATGCCCCACGCACCAACACAACTTGTAATATCGTCCCAGTGTTCCAAGAATGGAAAAGGCTATGTTATACAATCTATATTGTATTGTGTATATATAGCTCAGCTGTGCTGTCGTGCGCCATATTGCTTTGCAAATGACCTCAGCGTTTGTTTTTTATATCTTCAATCATCTTGCTTTTTGAAAAATGTTTCTATATATTTTTCTGCACATAATAGTTATGGTTACAGGCCAGAAAGGCTGAAAGAATATTGTTTTTATTTGTTTTGTTTTTTTATTCTGTTTTTTTTTTCCCTTATGCACTCAATTTCACAAGTAACAACAGCTCCATATTACGTCCCTAGCTCCTAGTCACGCACAGTCATGCACATTCATGCCCAATATAATAAACTACATGGTGAATATAGTGTTTTCCCCAGATATGCACTCTCAGTTATATTATTTTAAAGAAATCTCTGTCCTCTCTGCTTCCTTTATCCATTCGGTTAAGCTTTGCCACGCTTACTGCAGCTAAGAAGGTTCCATTAATTTATTATCCTGGACACTGAGGCTGAGATTCCTGGATGTTATTTTTCTAGAAATACCCGGCCTGTTAATCACCACTCAGTGTGTAATTCATCTGTTAAAGAAAGCTTCTACAAAAGTGTTTGATTTGATTTTGGCTTGTAACTAGTGAAACTGGGATATATTATTGCCACAACAGTGGGACTGGAGTATAGAAGGATAGGTTGCTCAATCTGAGGTTAATGTTTTTGTTTGTTTGGCTTCTTTTTTTACAAATTTAAATGGTCCAATTATTCTTAGGGAAAAAGGGCATTTTTAATTCAAGGAGGAGGGAGGGAAGGAAAAGAAGGAGAAGAAGGAGAAGAAGGAGAAGAAGAAGAAGAAGAATTGTACTGCATTCCCTTTAGGGCAGGTTATATTAACCACTAAAAAAGAGACTTTCAAAACTCCAAATCCAACTTCTGAGTGTAAAATTGAGTCACTAAAGCACAGGCAATATAAGTTGCCATTTTAAAGCTGCCATGGATATCGTAAATCCTTTAAATCACTGTTCAATGTGAAGACTGCCTTAATGTAGTTTTATGACTGAAAGAACCGATGACTATGATGCTGCAGTGCACTTTCCCATTCAAATATGGTGGCTCCACTTCTACTGCGGAGGCCATTTTGAGGAGGGGGGGACAGGAAACACTCCTCAGAAACTGATGTGCAGCCCAGATGGTTGAACCCCCGCACCCCAAGAAATGATTGTCTCCAGGGATTCGGGAAATGCGGTCTCCCCAGCCAGCAAACAGACCTCTCTCCTGCACTATCTCTCTTGTTTTTCCCTTCTTGTTGATAAGTGAGGTCTGTTTGTTTTTCAGTGCTGATTTCACGTTTCGATAGTCCACTGCAACTGCCCCACACTGCTGACCTGAGAGATCACTCCTTCTACAGTAAAGGGAGCAGCCCGCTCAGCTTTGAGAAAGAGTGGCCTAAGCACACCCCTGGCATTTACTTCAAAATTCCTCTGTGTCGTGGAGCCTCCGCTAATACGAGGGTACTGCAAAAATAACTCCCCATTTGACAACACAGACGGAGTCAGCCAAACTCTTCCTTCCAACTGGAGAGCTCTTTAAGGAGCTCTTTAATGCTGTGATACGTTGTTTTCACTGGCTGAAAGAGGTCAACACTTTCACACGGTTGATGTGAAAATGAAATAGATGCATTCACTTGTTTTTATCGAACGCATATTTCTGATTTTATTCAGAGGTACTTTTCAGAGATACACCAGCAAGTACAGATCGCCGTGTGAACTTCGCTATGTTACACCCTGGCATAAATACTTCTTACATATGAAGATACTGATCAGAAGCATTAGGTGTGGTGACGGTCTGAAAGTGGGTCCTCTAGTTTAATATCATATCATGTTTACTGTGCAATACTACCGGAGTGAATGCGGAGTGAATGTCTGCAAATAAAACACCTCATAACCTGACATACGCAAACAGCATGCAAAAAGCAAGATATTGGGTTCGAGTAGCGTCAAGACCATATCATTCTTTTCAGGTGTGGAACGTTTTACTGACATCATGTGACAGAATAAGTTTACTCGGCATCGGTGTAACACTCCGGCTCTTCTCAACAGACGATCATCCGGGGGACGGAATGGAAACCCCACCCCAAAACGACCAAATATGGTAAAGGAGAGCTGCTGGACATTTGCTGTCCACTGACTGTGAGTGATTGCTGTATAAGACCATGGGAAAATAATGGCTGTTGGTCTGTATGCCGTAACCTCCTGAGGGGTAGTGCAGGATGCCAGTGCCCTTGCCATCCAAGAAATCATTCAGGAAGACAAAAACTGTTACGGCAGTCAGCACACATGGTCAGGCGTCCAAGACCTCGCCAGACTATAACTTGTAACAGGGGCTAAATGGGATCAGCAGAAATAACTATTATTAATCACAGGATTAAATGTATACTGTACCCAAAAACTCAACCAATTACGACTCAACCAATTACGACATTAGGACTGAGATTGTCTCTATGCAGGGCCAAAAAGTTGTAATCTTCAAGTCACAAAATATACTACAACTACAACTAGCAGTACTACTGATAATAATAACAGTGGAAATAACAGTATTGAGCTCATCACAAACAATGGAAAATGTGCTTTATTTCATGCAGTTTTGGTTTAATAACCTGGTCGAAATTTGTAGAGGCAACCTCTAATAATTGCTACCACTTTCCATAGTGCTGTGGATTTCCATCTGATGTATGGCATTGTAAAATAATGTTAGAAGCTGAAGTTAAAATGAATATCAAACTGGCCAGACGTGGAAATCTTTGGGAAAATTGGGGTCAAAAGCTGTCCTGAGAACGTGTCACAACTCCAAGAGGAAAATCTGGAGGGGGTGTGTGGGACCCAGGAATGGGGGGATGGGGGGCAGGGCTGGGGGAGAGATAAACTCTGAAAGGCAGGCAGGGAGGAAGAGAGTAAAAAACTAACTCAACCATTTCTCTCTCAAGGAATAAAATGGCTTTGGGGAATGTGTGTGTGTGTGTGTGTGTGTGTGTGTGTGTGTGTGTGTGTGTGTGTGTGTGTGTGTGTGTGTGTGTGTGTGTGTGTGTGTGTGTGTGTGTGTGTGTGTGTGTGTGTGTGTGTGTGTGTGTGTGTGTGTGTGTGTGTGTGTGTGTAAACTGTCCTGTTGCCAAGCGAGTAGAATAAACACAATTTTCGCCATGAAGATTCAAATAAAGCACACGCTGACAGTTCCCACATAATAATATCCAGTTGGTTGTATGTGAACATCACACCATTGTGTAATGGGACGTTTCCTGGTATCCCGGCCAACATGCTCAACCAGAGTCCGTACGCAAAAGTTCATAGAGGGAAAAGCAGCAGACGTGTAGTGCACCGATAATCCTGTTTCCACGCCATGGGTTAACTGAGCATTATGCGCTGTCATCATTACTTGTACATATATGTTCCTTTGGCAGACTGCCCTGAATGGGGCCAGTGGTTAAGCTCCTCATAGGAGATTCGGTGAGTTTGTTAGGTGTGGGGCCAGAACTGGCGTGAGACATATAAGGAAATGTTGTGCGTCGAGTAAAAAGTGTTACCCCGATGTCTGTACTCAATCGAAGCACAAGCTTAACCCTTATGTTGTCTTCATATTATGTATGCACCCTGTGTCCACAGGGGGGAAATGAGCCACCTTTACCAGGCCCCTTGTGATAAAGCTTCTTCAGTGAATTTTAAACCCCAAATGTATTTTTCACGTAAAAACAATCCGTCATTCGTCAATACATCTGCTAATAACTCATATGGAAATGTAATATACTGCAGTATATTTTAAATATATTGTGAAGATAATTTTGATATATTTACAATATACTGCAGCAAATTCTTTTTCCATAGGGGAACTGGGGTTTCCTACTTCACAGTCCAGACAGACTGTATTTCTTCAGTCTACACAACACATTTTTACTACAAAAAACACATCATTATTGATTTTTTTTTTTTTTTTGCTGTAAGATATATGTGACACTTAATTTTGATTATGACTTCTGATTTCATAACTTCAGGGTTAAAAGACTCTAAAAAAAAACAAAAAACAATCTTTGTACCTTGATGGTGTACTGCTTTTATAAAAATGTAAAAAAAAAAAAAAAGAAAAAGGGGGGTTTAACTTTAGGGTTTAATTTTTTTCTAATAGGGTCATTCCAGGAAAAGTCAAATTTCATGCAGAAAAAAAAAATATTTTATGGATTTTTTTACTGCTGTTAAACTCACTGGTGTCAAGGACCTGCTGTGGAAGATTTGTCAAAATCTAAAGCATGCTCACATTCCTTACTCAAGATTCACCAGTTCCCGTGTGTCACAACCAAAAATCACACATTTGTGGTCAAATACGTGTTAAACAGGCTTTACACTGTCATACTGCCGTATTATATTACTCCCTGCATTCACTGTGCTTTTTTGAAACTATCTATGGAAATAAATAAATGTCAAATCCATTGCCAGCAGTACTAATGTTGAAAAGTGTGTTCCAGACAGTAAGGACTTGTTTCACGTTGTTGTTGGAATCCAAAAGAATGATTAAAATGTCCTCTATGTGAGTCCTGACTGGTTGTGATTAATGGGAGCTCTACGTGTTGCGATGAACTTCAGCATTTTGTTTGTTTCCACTTAGCACAGGAAAGAATCATATTAAAGTGCGCTTGTATGAAAATCAGAGAAAGATTTTCATATCCTTATTCCTTTCAGATGGCTTTGTTTTCAATCATGTATTTTTTCTTTATTTTTTTATTTTATTATTTAAGGCCTTATGCGGGAAAAAGACACCATAGTTGGATTCCAAGTTTCTAGAGCCAAGGAAATACAGAGCTGGGTCTTTTTATTGCTTTTTAAATTTAATCAAGCATGTTTGTGCAATACCTGATCTATGACAAAGGTTTTAGGATCCAAAGCGCATGGTTCAAGTACACCGACTAATATTTTGTGAGCTCATACTTTTAGTTTCTGCCTAAACATCCACAGCTAATTGCTTGTTTTTCACAGAGGTAACAATCAGCCAATATCTCAGACTGAACGCTTTAAGGTTGTTGAATGCGTAGCGCAGCCAGCTGCTTTAAACAGAGAGATTTGGGGCGCCGTGGAGTTTTCTGTACAACACAGTAAAATGTTCACTGTCAATTTAACTCAAACAGACTTTTCAAAGTCAAAAGTGTTCTCTTCCCAGGGATAATAGCACAAGTCAAAGCAGTTTAATCACAAAGTTGCACAACATTTATTTTAGGACTGAAGAGTACAGTATGTGCACTGTACACAGAGAAGGATCTCTTGATGTGATACAAGACGTCTGCTAAGATCCTTGGGGGGGGGGGGGGGGGTTCTTTTTTTGCTTCTCGAACACATATGGTCTGAGCAGGGATTTAAGTGACGACCCACACCAGCGTACCGCACATCTCTCCACAGGTGGCTCAATACTCAGAAAAACCCCAGGCTATCATTTTCTCCTGCAACAAGATATGAACACTATGTGATTTACACTGGAAATTCTATCCCCTCGTGCAGGGCGTTTCATCCAGAGCCCCTGAAATTATTAACACCAGAACTCCTTAACATTGACTCCTGTGTATTTCCATTCTAGTGACAGCTTCTGCCCCGGGTCTATTTTACAAGGCACTAATCAGAACTCCTACTGCGACTCCAGGGGGATGACATCACTGGCTGTGGCTGAGTTTTGCGCACACTGAGCACTGTTACACTCCAATGGCACACAAGCGGGACAGGAGAATATCTTTAAGGCTAGACAAGCCTTAATCGGTGTTAAACGACACGGTACCTTTGCAAGTTGAAATACACAGGGGCCGGATTCCATAGGCAGGCTTCCAACCGCGCTCACGGAGAGACGGGATTTGGACGGCTTATGAAGGAGGCCGTTAAGAGGCCGCGGGGCGTAATTCGAAGCGGACGTTTGGCTGGCGATTAGCGGCACTCACCTACAGGCTCTCACCCGGGCTGTTTTCATTGGACTGGGCGAGAGTAAAACCTGGAGACGTGGCAAAAAGCGCACAGACGTTACGCAGCACAAAGCCCCGCGGCCACAGATGTATACATAACAAAGCGAATCAAAAAAAGCACCGGGGACTAAAAGCAATGCTGGCACCGCAACAGCTACAGCAGTAACTCATCCTTGTCGTGGGAGAATGATACGGCCTGAGTTCACTGCTACATGTCTGCAACGCCCGGCTGCATGTTTCTCTGTAACAATGAAGACAAAGTTGAATTAATTTATCGTCAGATCGAAGACAGAAAACATTACTCTTAGCTTCGGTACTTAGAGTTCCCTTCTATAGAGCTGCACCCCTGGGTCCACACAGAGCTGCCAAGAAGAGCCCCTGGCACACCTTGCGCGCGGCTTTATTCACAGCGACGAGTGAGAAAACGAAGCCAAGACGTCTTCTCAAAGCTCAGAAATGACCAGGTTCTTCAGGGAAATTGTTGAGAAATCCATTTTTAGATGGTGTCTGGACCAAGGGGCCAAAACCGGGCTTTGTTTGTAAAGCTCACTTCGTGGTCTTGTTGAGAGCGTTGCTCTCTGGCGCCAGTACGCCTGGCTCCCAGTGTAGGTCTTTCAGGCCCATTTTTCAATGCAAGTCAATGGTACGAAATGCGGTAAAAATACAAACTCAATAAACTTTTCTCAACAGAACATGTAGTCGCAATAGGTGCTTTTTCTTTGTCTAATGTCTCCCCATGTGGCGATTTGTTAAGTTATTGCGTCGTCTGTACGTTGTTTAAATATGTTTAAATGGCAGAGGGTCTCCCTGCGCAAACTTTGGCTCCACTGCGCAGACTGTTTTTGTACAACATGGCAGCAAAAACTGTACTTCCGGAGCATCAAAACGGTTTTTCTGAGCCCGTGGGAAGGCAATGGGTGATGTAACAGTGCCTTTGTCCATATTTCTTTAAAGTCTATGGTCTGGACACATCTCATATCCCCTTTCTTCCTTGAGTGAATCTCTGTGCTCTTAATTTCTTTCCCCAAATGTGACCACGCTGCACGGAAGGCTCACACCAGCCACAACATTCTCAACAAGTAAACAGCTTTGTAGACTATCACTTCTGACCAGAGTCATTCTGTTTATTTAATTATATAGAATCCTACCATAACCTGAAAAAAGGGTACTTCTTTACGGAGCTTAAATAATAAGCGATGAATCAAAATATGCAACACATGGCAGTACAAATCCCAAAGCCACAGTATATTCTATTGAAAGGCTAAGTGAACAGACATTAATATACACTCCTGGATTTCAAGCCACACTATATTACAAATAGGTGCAAAGCTATGCTACTTTACATGAGTACATTTGGAACTACCAGTGGGTGCCTTTATTTGGATAGCTAAAAGTATAAAGCTATTTTGTTTGCTTTACATTCACGTAAACAATCTGATTTTAGTTTTGTGTATTGTACATTTTCCCCTGCAGTTACGCAATGCAGATGATTAATGTTTAGCTGGAGAAAAGTTCACATGTGCTCAGCAGAACGTCCCAAGAGTCCAAGTGAACTTCCTATGGTGTGAACGTTTATTCCCTCTCCACAGTCATAAAACCAGGCAGGCACACAGAAACATCCAGGAGATGAGATACCAAACTGTATGTAAATAATAACCCAACAAAAATACAGACATTTATAATTTAAATATGCACACTACGTGAATAGAGCCCACAAAGTATGGGCTTCCTTCTTTTTCCTCCAGGAATATCATTAGTCGTTACAGCACAGCATTCATCCTCCAACTGAACGCAGCATTTCCAACACGGATACACGATGGGTAGCCTGTGGGGGCTTTGTGTGTTGTTGGAGGTAACTAATACACCAATACATCAGTAACCTGGGGAACCCTGTCTGAAGTACACCCACCCTACCTTCTGATTAAATAAATCCAGTTATACACCGCTGCTGCAGACACCCAGTTAGCCGGCTAAAACACGGATCAGACCTTCAATGTCTCTGCTATAAGGCTGGGCCTACAGGTGTGGCAAGTGCCTTTATTCACCAAGCCAGTCGGACGCCCTGTTTCTTAGTTGAATAATTAACATGACCACATAAATAGTAGGTTCCTTCAGTCTTATATTTAATTATGTGTTGCTACATCAAACTTTGTGATGCACCCATTGTAACACATAAACACTTAAACATGAATTTTGCTGTCGTTTGTATTCAATGGAAACAATCAACCCTATTATCAAGAGCAAAGTGGACCTGGCCCTGACACCGCTTCAGTTATCCCTTTAAAAACCACAGCGCAAGCTTACACCGAATTATCAATGCGTAGCAGGTCCAATAGGAAGTGACAGCGTGCATCTTATTATTCCCCAGCTCCAACTGGGACAAATCCAGCGGAACGGCCACGGGGCGACGAGGGTCACGGCGGAGTCACACGAGAAGGGACAAGGAGCCAGCCCGCTTTTCCCCCTACTGAGTTTGGACATGAGGCATTCCTTACCGCCATTGGACGAGGTGGTCCATTGCAGTCCCAACGGTGCAGCTGACCTCCGACCCCTGACAACATCTGTTTGCGTTTCCACGTCCTCGCAAAGAGGCTGCGAATGTGCTGTGGAGCCCGTCAATCCCATCTACTGGGTACCCTTAGAACAGAGGGGTAATGAAACCGGAGAGGCTGTAAACTTTTAATGCTAGGTCTCTGACACATTTTGGGTTGTTTTCTGTCACCCATCAGTGACAGATTCTTTGCGTATTTCACTGCAACTCATAAAAAATAATATTTTATAATACGTACATATTTGTATAAAATCAAGCCTAATCACAAATAATTTTCTGAGTAATAATAACCTACCTTTAACCAAATCACTTTGTTCATATGGATTCATATGGAAAAATCTTCAATTATAACAGAGTGGTCCGTAAGTATTTGGACACCAACGCAATTTTTGGCTCTGTACTCCGGCACATTGAATTTGAAATGATGAATATGAGGTTAAAGAGCAGACTGTCAGCTTTAATTTGAGGGCGTTTACATCCATATCGGGTGAACCGTGTAGCAATTGTACCAAATTGGAAAAAAAAATACAAAATGTGGTATAGCCTACTGCGCAACAAAAAGTGACATAAACCTTGTTCAACCACATGGATTGTCTCGCTACACTCTACTTCGTGCAAACTGAACTTGTGTGAACTGCTGTGTGAAAACAAGCATTGGCTGACTCGGAAGAGAGTGAATACCTGTCTGCGCTCTCCTTATTTGGAGGTAGCAGGGAAGAGCCTGGATTGTGACTACATTGGTTCCCATTTGAGAAAGTTCCATGCATAGTCACGGGAAGATGTTTTGAACTCAGGGTGCTGAAAATCACAATGACAAATCGTTTTCTATAAAGCAATGGAGATTTTAAGTTGTTTTGTATCATTGATACAGAACTATTTCCTGTATTTATACTACCTTTGGTAGCCTATTACATGTATTGCATACAAATTTAATATATTGTAGCAATTGTTCAGAGAGGGTGCTGCAGCACCCTCAGCACCCGTACTTCCAGCACCTATGGTTCCATGAAATTGTATTGTGTTTTGAATAGAACAAAGATACACTGCATGGCCAAAAGTATCCACTTGGTCTGGGGATGTTTTTCATGGTTCCGGCAAGGCCCCTTGGTGCTAGCGAAGGCAAATCTCAACGCTAGAGCATACATTGACATTTTAGACCATTCTTGGCTTCCAACTTTGTGGCAACAGTTTGGAGAAGGCCTTTTCCTGTTTCGGCATGGTCCATACCGAAATGCACACAGTGAGGTCCATACCAAAATGGTTTGTCGGGATCGGTGTGGAAGAACTTGACCGGCCTGCACAGAGCCCTGACCTCAACCCCATCGAACACCTTTGGGATCAATTTGAAGCTGACCAAGACACTGACTTTGAGACACCACTTTCTACTGGTGCTCTATTACTCTCGATTGGCATTCATATTTTTCTTTCAAAATGGTAGCCATGCATGGCAGCGCATATTCACAGCATCGTTGTGTCATGCTTTGTCTTGTTCGTACACCAGTAAATTTCCTGGATATGAAAAATTTAAAAGAAGCATCTGTTTCATTTTATTCAGAACAAAAATTTATGTTTCAATTAAAAAACCCTCAGGGATCTGCAGAAGGGTATTCAAGTTTTACTGGCATCTATTAATTATTTATTTGCCCCAGGTGTGATCGTAATGTTTAAAATAAATAAATTAAAAAAGGTCAGGATGAACCCTGCATCGGCCATGTGGCAGTTGGAAGTGTTCTGTTCTCCAACCGTTCGTGCAGTCGGGTCACCTCCCCTGTTGCTCATGACCCACAATGCACTGCAGCTCTGCATTCTGCCAGACGGTATTCTTCAGCACACTAAACAGCTCCTAATAGCTTGGCCAGTCAATCAAATATCTCCCCCCTTCCTGACCTGTCAATCTCACATGGAGAAAACTACACAGAGCCTATACTGTGTGCGGATATGACTGAGATTAGTTCCCCTCCCCACTTTTATCTTTGGGATATCATTTTCCACTGCAACTACACAACTTGAGGAATGTTTCATATTGTGTTCTCGCATAAACCTCAAATGAACCAAAACATTCAGATGCAAGTTAAAATATACAAAGTATTAGTATTAGTCATACGTAGCAAACTAGTTTCACCCAACATATAAACAATGGGGTGGCAGTGTAGTATAATGGGTAGGACACTGCCGTTGTACCCTTGAGCAAGGTACTTAACCTGAATTGCTTCAATGTATCTCCAGCTGTATAAATGGATACTGTGTGAAAATGCTAAAAGTTGTTCCGGATAAGAGCGTCTGCTTAATGCCAGTAATGTAATGTAATATAAAATAATGGACAACCCAGCAGTCCCCAATGGCAAAACACCTGTCCCTATCAAACAGCTGCACCTCTCCTGATCAATTCCTACTGGACAACATTCAATTCAGTTTTACTGGTATAGCGCTTTTAACAAAGGGCATTGCCACAGAGCCCATCTGCTGCCGACTCGTACCGGTTCATTGAATAGGGCTGACTACATAATACATGTATAATAAACAGGAAAACGACAGCACATAAATTTCAATGACAATATCTAATTGAAGCCGGGCAAGGACGACTCTATTCATGATGAGAGATGAGCAGGAAGGCCAATAGGTGGCATTGTCAGGCAGGGGATGGTGGGAGCTGAACCTACTGTCTTACGGCTACCGCTCCGGGCTGGTCCCCAGATATGTCGGCCAGCCGAGCGGGAGGGACAGAGGTGCCTGTGTGCAATATGGAAAAACCCCAGCAGAATAATTTTTTTATTTTTATTTTACCTTTATTTTACCAGGTAAAAAAAACTCTTGAGATTAAAAATCTCTTTTTCAAGAGTGACCTGGCCAAGATAGGCAGCAGCAAGTCAGAACACAGAGTTACTAACAATACAACATAAAAACAAAATACATGATTAAAAGGAACCATTAATATAAATAAATAATGTCTATGGCAGCATAGTTATAAGAACACAAGGTAAAGGGGGCCAGCGCAGTCATGAGGGCAGCCTTGAGACAGTCACCACCATGACTGGCTCAACTTAACACAGGGAAATGGCTTACGTCAGCCTCCCAACCCTGTCCCCGAACTATAGGACTGGCTAAAAAAAAGTAAGCCATAAGCCTATATTTAAATATAGACAGTGTCTGCGCCCCAAACACAAGCAGGCAAATCGTTCCGTAGTAAAAGAGCACAATAGGAAAAGGCTCAGCCACCTGTGTCACTGTGGTTTCCCTTTCCAGTTAACCGTCACTCTCTCAGTCTCGACACACCAGGCCGAGAAGCGCACACTGCAGATGGGAATAATACAACAGCTGCAGCCGTGCTTGTAAAACACAGTTTATCTGCACTTTTGTCAAACACGGCTTAAGACTGTTCGGCTCGCACATTCGAACGCAGTCAAAGCGATCATTATTAAGCAATTCGTGACGCACGCTAGGCATTCACTCTCCTTCTCAAAATGTGGTTAGGCGGGCTCAGCGCGGTAAAATACCATGGAAACTACCAATATTTCAGTGTTATTTGTGGATTGCCCCCTAACCCCCCCCCCCCCCCCATTTTAATTTACCAACCTCCGCTTTATGGATCCTGTTTCTCCCCATGCTCTAATTTCAGCTCTTTGGGTTTCAAAGAGCTGCGTAGAT
Source organism: Synaphobranchus kaupii (assembly GCA_029718625.1). NCBI lineage: Eukaryota > Metazoa > Chordata > Actinopteri > Anguilliformes > Synaphobranchidae > Synaphobranchus > Synaphobranchus kaupii. The sequence goes on from CM056393.1 coordinate 21,324,970, forward strand.
TCAGTAATTACATTCAGAAAAAGGTCTGCACTCAACATCAAAAAGCTAAAAGCAAGAGCAAACCCGTTCCTTTTTCACATGCGTATCACTTTTTGGATTTGCTGCCAAATATGCTCGCTAAAAGCTTACATGAAAATAGAGGCTCTAATCGGTAGCCTAGTTCCTCTCAAATTAGCTGGTATACCTGTTGTAATGCTATGGTTAGGTATACAACATCAGCATAATACCACTTTACTGACTAAGGCAATATGCCAAAATGTTTGAATCTCAGAATGAATCTTATGAATGCATGTATTCTTTCCAATCAGAAATTGCATCAATGGTACTGGTAGACTGCTGCAGTGGCACACCCGTCTTCAAGTGAGTAACTATTCACTCTACCCCTTTTCTCACAGTTTTTGGCTTGCTGGCTTCCAGTAGACTTTAGGATGAAATTCAAAATACTATCACTAATTGTAGAGATTGAGTGACCTGGCTCCCAGAGCCATCAATCCCAAAACCAAGAGAAACTCATGTTCTGTTCACTTTGTACATTTAGTCCTCCAGCACACTGAGAGGCACTCTTTTGGTAACATGACCATCGCATATTCTGCCGCCAGGCTTTAGAATAATTTTCTGAAGTAATGATATCAGACACAGTGAAACTGCTTTACTTTTACTTTATAGAATTTAATGCTTAAAATGGTCAATGCTCCTAAATTGCATTTAATATCGCTTAAAAGTTTCTTCTTCAAATAGTGTTTATCGTTATATGTAATATTGAATGTTCTGTTCAGGCACAATGATTTTAATTATACCGTCCATAAATTTCAGAGTACAAAATGAAGACTATCTTTATTACTCCTCTCTATTCTGAGTGTCTGGCGCCCTCTGCTGGAATTCAGCTGTTTAATACCTGTGAACCCCCCCCCACACACACGCACGCACGCACGCACGCACACTTCAAATAAAGTACTCATCAGAATATAACATTTAAAGGATTGCTTTATTCACTAAACCCGTTGGCCTTTTTAAGTACATCACACAGAAATTTTAATTACGCTGAAGTAAACAGCTTTGGACAAATTCAGGTGTACGAAATGTCATACTGGCAACAATCTCACATATTCTAATTAAAGTACACATTTCCGTCAGGCAAATATAAATCCATACAGGGATTTGATTTGCACTATAGTTTGAGAGCAGGTTTTCAGGCGCCTGTCTTAAAATGCTCAAAATGCATACTCCGATTCATCAAAATCAAACATTTACAAGACGTACACCTCTAGGGGCCATTTGCATTTGGCATTCAAATGATTCAAAAGGACATATCATGGCCCATATCGTTTGTACACTACCGATTAACAAGGGTGGTTGTGTGTAAAGTACAAATACTGTAGTCAGTTGATTAGTGCATGTAAACCAGACCTCAGGTATAAACCCAAACTGCCCCTTGCCCCATCCAGACTCCTTTTGCCCTCGTCGTAGAAAACAGACAGCCCTCCTCTTCCAGCCCCGGACACAGGAAACCAGCACACCCTCACTTCCTTTTACCTCTGGCTTCCTGTGACATCATCACAGTTCATCCCCTACTCTCTTCCCTTTGGGAAAGGAGCTTGTATAAATAAATAAAAAAAACAACTGTACTAATAATCAAGTGGTAATGTATTGCATAGATTATAGATAAACCTCCTGACGGCGTATCGAAATTAGCACACAGAATAGCGGTTTGGTGACGAGGCTTGCGGCTGGCTCTGTGAAGTGTGGCCACTGAGATGATCGTGTGAGAATTTGTGGGTAAAGACAGACCAGTTCCCCGGGAAACCGGGCGGTTCTGGATGGCTTCCCCAGTGCAGAGTGCTGACTCGGAGATGATGTTCCAGGCTGACTGTGTGGCACAGACTCCCCCAAACGCTGCCAGCGTGTCAATTAAAGTCACAATGAGCGGATGAGCTGTTCCCTAGATAAAGCACACGGTTTACACACCCGGGTACCTTTAGCATACCCATAAACCCACGCTGCTGTGTGATGGACCCGAGTCCCACGATAGTGTACCTACAATCACCACCCCTCCCCACTCCCACCCCCCCCACTCCCACCCCCAGCCCCTGCCACTCAGCTGCGTGTGCTGTACAGGTCGGCGTCCTCTGGACTCGACTGGCCGTGGTCCAGCAGCTTGGGGTCAAGGGCAAAGCGAGGCTTCTCTGGAACCTCTGTACATAGATTATAGGTAGAGAGGGATGAGAGGGAGAAGAGTAGTAGGAAGATAAAAGCAGTTTCCAGTTAAAAATGCGAACATTTTCCAGACATTTCCTATGTTGGCAAACTTAGTTGGAGAGAGCTGGTGCGGTTGCAGGGGCTGCCAGAGAGGGCGCTCCCCTGGGGGGTGGCTCACCAGCGGAAGGCTCCAAGGAAGCAGGGTCAGCAGCAGCTGGTGGGGAAGCAGGCTGTTCTACTGGAGCTGAAGCAGGGGCAGCGTCAGAAGCAGCAAGCAGCGGAGCGCTCTCCTCTACAGGGGGAGGGGCTTGTGTGGCAGTCTCCTCTACAATGGGAGGGGCTAGAGGGGCAGTCTCCTCTACAGGGGGAGGGGCTAGAGGGGCAGTCTCCTCTACAGGGGGAGGGGCTAGAGGGGCAGTCTCCTCTACAGGGGGAGGGGCTAGAGGGGCAGTCTCCTCTACAGTGGGAGGGGCTTGTGTGGCAGTCTCCTCTACAGGGGGAGGGGGAGGGGCAGTTTCCTCTACAGTGGGAAGGACAAGTGGGGCAGTCTCCTCTACAGGGGGAGGGGCTAGTGTGGCAGTCTCCACTACAGGGGGAGGGGCTTGTATGGCAGTCTCCTCTACAAGGGGAGGGGCACTCTCCTCTACAGGGGGAGGGGCTGGTGTGGCAGTCTCCTCTACAGGGGGAGGGGCTGGTGTGGCAGTCTCCCCTACAGGGGGAGGGGCTGGTGTGGCAGTCTCCTCTACAGGGGACAGGGAAAGTGGGGCAGTTTCCTCCATAGGGGGCGGGGCAAGTGGGGCAGTCTCCTCTGCAGGGGGAGTGAGAGGAGGTTCCACAGCAGAAGCAGGCGTCAGAAGCGGGTCAGTGGGAGGAGCGCTTTGCTCTGTAGAGGGAGTGACAAAGCTGGTTTTTTTACATTTCATTTTACATTTCATCATTTAAAAAAAACCACTCTTAAAGCATAACAACAATGGTAGAACACCCTACACTGAAGGCTTTATTGAGCGAAACCGGGCAACCTCAGTACTGACAAACCCAACAAGACAAACCCAACAAGGTGGACATGATGGTCTTCAAGACATGCTCCACGATCTAATCACCATGCGGCATATCGGCTATCTTTTGCCGTTTTCTTTATCATACCTGATGCGGTAGTAAACAACAGAAATTCAGAAGCCACATGAAATGCTTGCGGGAAAGAAAAAACATCACCACTGATATCAACAGGGTGTGATAAGACAGCCAATCAGCAGCACAGCCTTGACGCTTCCATTTGGTTGAAAAAAACACATCACATTCACGCTGAACAACCTTGGTGCTGATTGGCTGTCTTATCAACACCAACCAATAGATATCAGTGATGATGTTTTTACCTGGAATCATTTCACATGGCCTCTGACGTTTGGTTACAACCGCATCAGGTATGATTAAAAAAAAGAAAAAGATGAAAGATATATGCCACATGGTGGCAAGCATGCTTATCACGTATGAAGGTAGATTTGTGTCTTTATTATTCAATCAAAAAAAAGGTTGCTTCAATCAAAAAATATATTTTCAATCAAAAAAACCTTCACTTCAATCAAAAACAACTTTTTCAATCAAAGAAAGTTCGATTAAACATAGAGCTTGCTAACTTAGTTCACGTTGACTAATTTGTGTGATGGTGTTAGATATCTAACACCATCACACAAATTAGTCAACGTGAACTAAGTTAGCAAGCTCTATGTTTAATCGAAATATCAAACAGAGTAGGCTAATAACATGACACCAATCATTTTAATACTGTTTTATGTAACGTTACTTACCAACAACTCCACCACTGCTTGCTGCCAAAGCGATTCCAAACGAGATTCAAATTTCAGTCACTCAAACATGTCTGACCAATGGGGAAGCATCCGCCCCCACTGCGGGATGTTTGTGTCAAAATGATTCAATCAAAAAAAAAACGACTTCAAAACTTTTTTCACTTCAATCAAAAAAAAAAAAAAATCACTTCAATCGAAAAAAAATTCAATCAAAGAAAAAAAGTGTTCAAATGATTTTTTTGGGGTTTCAATTTTATTTTGGCATTTGAACAGATTTTTCTTTGATTGAAAATATATTTTTTGATTGAAATTAATGTTTTTTTGGTTGAAAATATGTTTTTTGATTGAAGCAACTTTTTTAAAAATTGAATAATAAAGACACAAATGTCCTACCCATAATATGGGCCAAACACAAAAAACATTACTTCAATCAAAAAAAATATTTTCAATCAAAGAAAACATTTTCAATCAAAGAAAAAAAGTGTTCAAATGCATTTTTTTGAGTCTCAAAATTTTTTTTGCATTCAAACACTTTTTTTCTTTGATTGAAAAAGTTGTTTTTGATTGAAGTGAAGGTTTTTTTGATTGAAAATATATGTTTTGATTGAAGCAACCTTTTTTTTGATTGAATAATAAAGACACAAATCTACCTTCATAATCACGCAAAAAAAAAAAAAATTCTGATTAGATTAATTGCGTAGCCCTACTCCGCAGACACCTAACCCTACAAAAAGCCGCATTTCAGTAGTAGGCCCAAGTTTACTTTACAGGCATTCAATAGACACTTATCCACAGTGACTTACAATGCAAAAATTGTACAATGCAAAGATCAGAGATCAAAGTGCAGTGCAGTAATTCCGTAGAGACCTAAGGCCAAATATATCAAGGCTACAGCTGAAGCTAGCCAGCTATATAAAACTAGATGTCCCCCTCTTTCCTCTGCTCCTCTGGACACACAAAGACACCACATGCCTGTGTGGCAGGTAGAAGTGTAAAATCCAGGGGCCAGAAAGTAGAAGTTCTGCCATGCGTTTCTTCCAGCCATTAACTCAGCCTGCTGATTTCACTAATTAGTCCTACCTCCTGGCTGAAGAATTGTTAGCAAATCCAGGTGACTGGAACAAAATACTGGGGAGGACTTTTACTTTCTGAACCTGGATTTTACAGCTCTGGTGGCAGGGGTCTACGATTCGCCAGCGGGCCATACCTGGGGGGCTGTCCACTGGAGGCTCTGCAGGGAGCTCTGCGGGAGGCTCTGGAGATGCCGGTTCAGGGCCTGGCTCTGGGACGGGAGAGGGCTGGACCTCGGGGGATGGCGGTGGTGCAGCTTCCTCGGGCGGCGCAGACTCGGGAGGTGGAGGGACAGCATCCCCCTCCGGAGCAGGGATAGTGGGAGTTTCAGCGGGGGCGGACTCTGCATCAGGGGGCGGGACTGGGGAGGTTTCCTCTGTAGGGGCGGAGTCAGGAGGAGGTGAAGGGATAGGCTCGTCTGCAGGAGGCGGGGCCGGTTCGGCTTCAGGAACGGGCTTCGTTGACGGCACTTCGGGTTCAGGGCTTGGTGCTGGCACCGCCTGCAAGAAAACGGAACGACTTTGGACATCTTCCGACAGTAGGGTCTTTACACATATCACTTTACACATAGCTAACTTTAGACTAGTGAACTTAGCAAAACAACCACTTCATATACCAAACTTGGCGCAAGTTTTCTGTGACCTGTTCAAGCGCTCACTCGGTGGAAGTCATCGATTATCTCCCCTGTGCCAAAGAAGGCCAACCCATCTGCACCCAATGACTTTAGACCTGTCGCATTAACACCTGTTATAATGAATGTTTTGAACGCCTGGTGCTCTCACAGGTCCAGCAGAGTGTGCAGAGCTTAGTAGACCCTCTACAGTTCGCCTACCAACAGAACAGAGGAGTTGATGATGCTCTCCTGACACTGCTTCACCTGGTCCAATCCCATCTGGACAAACCAAAGTCCTACATCAGACTGGTGTTTGTAGACTTCTCTAGTGCGTTCAACACAATCCAACCACACCTAATGGCTAAGAAGCTGCTGAAGATGAACCTCAACCCTCATCTTATCCTCTGAGTAATGTCCTTCTTAACCGACAGACCTCAGTGCGTTAGATATAAAGGCCACTGCAGCACCACCAAGACCATCTCTACTGGCTCACCACAAGGCTCTGTAGTTTCTCCAGTGTTATTCACACTCTACACCGATGACTGCCAAAGCAACTGTCCTGAGATCACGTTCATCAAGTACTCAGATGATACAGTAATTGTGGACTCATCCAACTCTGATGACAAACTTCAATCTGCTGTCAGCCAGTTCCACCAGTGGTGTGAAGTCAATTTCTTGGACTTGAATGTGGAGAAGACTAAAGAAATTGCCATTGACTTCCGGCGTGAGCCGTCCCCGCTGAGGCCCCTTACCATCTGAGCCAAAACAGTTGGAAGAGTGGAGGAGTGCAGATATTTGGGTACCATCATTGATAATAAACTGACCTTTGAGGCAAACTGTCATCGAGTGCATGCAAAGTGTCAGTCAAGGCTGTATTTCCCCCGGAAACCCAGGAATTTGGACGTGAGCCAGTCAATACTACAAGCATTTTACACCTGCTTCCTTGAGTCAGTCCTGACCTTTAGCCTAACAGCTTGGTTTGGCTCATTAAGTGAAATCAGGCAACTGAAGCTGGAGAGGGTGACATTACAGGCTACTAAAACATAGGGAACCAACAAAAACCGCTGAAACATCTGTATGAGGAGTGTACAATTAAAAAAGGAAAGAGGATTATGGCCCTTCCATCACATCCCCTGAACTTTCTCTTTGAGACTCTTCCATCAGTTCGAAGATTAAGGTCCTTGCCCTTTAAAGCAAAAAGAGCCCGAAACAGCTTTGTCCCTACAGCTGTTAGACTGCTTAATGACATTGGACATCTCAAGACAGTAAAGGCAGATGAGGAACTGTTATGCTTTTGATGCTCAGTTTTTCATCATAACTAATATTTAATACATTTAATATAATATAATTTTGATCATAATACTAATAAGTGTCATTTTAATAATAATAATAATTTAATAATCATAATCACACATACCTTCACTATAATGTGAAACATCTGATTCAATTGAATGTTTTTATTTAACATGTTTGTTTGTGTTTGTGGGTCTGTCCCACTGTCTATGTCTTTTTTACTGCTGGAAACTACAACTGAAGTTCCCTAATGGGAAAATAAAAGTTATTCTATTCTATCCTATATCTCAAACTAACTGCTGAAGGAAAAGAAAACAGAGGGAAACTGCATACATTCCTGAAGGCACAAAACTAGCCAGAGCAGGGGCACACTCCAGAGGCTCCTGTTTCTAAGGGAGCATACCTCAGGGCTGGCTGATGGAACGATGATTTCTTTGGCGGGATTTGGTTTCCATAGCGAGGCCACTGAAGAGCTGGCCCACTGTGTGGCTGCATACGCCTGCTTCCCTGTCAGCTTGAGGCAGAGAGAGCGAGAGAGAGAATATAAATATATATCATCAAATTGAGAAAGGACTCTGAACAAGCCAGTTGTCAAATAAAGAACAAACACCACAGGTCAGAATGGGACAACGCTTCTGCCTAAAGGAGATAAACACAAAGCTCAAGCAACTTAAAATGAAGGCTTACCTTCAGTACCCCCACCGTTTGGACAGGGTAGCACACGGCCGTGCCCACAGTGGCTAGTCCCAGAGGCACCCCCACCCTCTTCAAACGGGTTCCTAGCCAACACATAACAGGGAGATTACCCTCCGCCACTTAGACAAAGAGAAAGGTCATTTGGAGCCATTTCAAATATGGCAGCATTCAGATTTTAACTTGTCACCTTGTGGGCAATCACCAAGGTGCAAAACAAGGTGTGAAATGTGTGTTATATGGGTTTCACACTGGTTAGGCTAAAGGCTACATGTTTTCTGCCAATATGCGAAATAGCTTCCCTATTGAGCTACAGTATCCGATGAATACACCACTCAGAATCACATCCTTTCTGAAACTTAGACTGTGATTACTGAATTGACTGTAAGCGCAGCTTGCTCTTGCATTGGTATTTTACTTACAGTATGCTTTAATTTTTGGATAATTTCTCAAAAAAAGTAACCGTGGATCAAAAACACCTTCATATGACAATTCAAGATATTGTTTCAAACCTAAAACATTTGTCTACCCATGATGCGGAAAGAGAGAAGTTAGCACAAGATAGAAGTTCATGTATACTTGACAAAAACCCAGTTACCTTTCCTTGCTAGAATCAGGCCTGCTAATCCTGAAACGGTGATCAAGCTAACCCTGGGGATAAAACCTGGAGGTGGGTCTTTAAGGTACTCGTACGTATCTGGAAAACAAAGAACAAAGGTTAAAGGTCGCTTAACCCTGCATGCACTCATGTATAAACAGGTTTTAGATTTCTCACCTTGTCCAGCATGGTACAGATTCACAGCTCCTATTTTGACGGTAACACAAGCATTCTGAAAAAAAAAAAAAGAATCAGACAAAACCAATATTAAGATTTTGAATACATGCCGCCGCCTTCTGTTTCCTTGTACACTGACTGATGTTCGGCACTGTTAATGTGGAAGGAAATACGGTTATACATTCAACGTCTTTAAAATTGTTTTTTATTAGGCGGAAAACGTATGATTATTAAATTAATGCAGGATGGAAAGGGGCACTGCCATCACCTGCAACAACTGCCGATTATTTCAACACGAGCCATGAATATACAGCATCCTTTGCAAGTGATGCCAGGGGTTTACTGTGCCATATCCTATGTGATGTAATAGTGCCAAAGCTATGCCATGCTCTCCAGAGAGCAAGGTTGTGTTGTCTGACCATAACACAATGGGTTCCCCACAGGCTGGATTGGCGTTAATTTGCATGTGTGGCCTTCAAGGTTACGTAGGGTGATTTTATACACAACCCTTTTTCAATTTTGGGGAGAAAAGCAGAAACTGATGTCACATGAGGACTCTCACACCTTACCACTGCTTGTTGGCACAGACGGGTGTGAAACAACAGCGTTTGATGCATGCCAGCCTTATGGAAAGCTAAACGATAGCTAGCCAGTTACACTGCAAATAATAAAATCGGAAAAAGGGGAGGCACTGCCTGATGGAATAAATTAATTTGAACGAGCCGGGCAAGAGACACTATTTGATGTGAGAAAACCATTAGAATGAGTAGGGGAGTAGGGATGTTGTGATCTATTGGTGGTGGTAGAGGTGAGTTTCCCCCTCGTCACTGTAAGCGCTTTGAGTGTCGTGAAAGGCGCTATATAAAGGTATTATTATTATTATTATTATTATTATTGTTGCACGGCGAGGTGTATTTTTATGAAACACTTGCAGTTTAAAATCAGTTAAAAAAACAAAAAAAATAATTCTCAGAATTGCCTGAGATCTTAACACATGACATGTTCCTACATGGCCTAATAGTTCCTGCATGGGAACAATTAGCACGTAGGTAATTCTGAATGCATATTCTGAAGCCGTTTAGACCCTTGAGAAGACAATCTGGATTGGTTCAACCAAAACAGTCCAGGTACTTTCACTTTACCAAGCACTGCTTCACAGACTGGCTGTGTGGTGGGCTGCAGTGTGGGATTGTGGGCAGGGTATGCAATTAACTGTTTCACCCGCTGGCTTGTGGCTTCTAAAAATCACCAGCCATTTTCAACATTTTACCAGCCACATCACCCTTTACAGTATAAAACAACCTGGTTGGTTACCAGCCAAAGTGGCAGCTAGAGTAAAAATGACGCCAGCATTTGGTCGGTGGCTGGTGTCAATTCCACATCCCGATTGTGGGACTGGATGACACAGGTACCTTTATGGCCCGGACGTAGGGCTGCAGCCCCACCCGCACCACTCCCAGCCCCCTCTGCAGCAGCCCGGGGTCCTCCTCCACATAGCGAAGCTGACTGGGCAGGGGTGTGTACACAGAGAGCTGAGAAACACAGAGAGAGAGAGAAAAATCTATAAAGAACACGAGAATGAGAGCGAAGAAAGGGAGGGGGATTGACCAGAGAAAGAGAGGAATGGATGAAATGAAGAATGTTTAAAAAATAATATCTATGTAGAAGGAAGGAGTGGTAGATGTTATATATAGTGTCCTCCATAATGTTTGGGACAAAGATATTTTTTCTTTATTTGGCACTGTATTCTATAATCAAACAATTCACATGTGGTTAACCCATTCAATGCCAGAGTGTTCTGGAACACTAAGCCTCAGCAGTGTCAAGCCAATATGGCTGCCGACATTCAAAATTTTTTGATTGATCCTGTCAATGTGCAAACTTCTAATAAAACACATTATTTTACCTATTCCAACATAATTTTTTGTTAACGAGGATAGATGGCACTAAATAGCACACCTTCTGGTTCAGTTCACCATTAGAACAATGTCAATCAATATTGATGGAAATATAATTTGTTTTCAGTGCTTCTTAGTTTGGTTAACATGACTCTTACATTGGTGATGTGTAATAATAGTGAAAACAGTTTCTCATAGTTCTCTTGCAGAACAATAGATATGTAAAAATGAACAATAAACAGAAACACTGGTCATTTGTATAGATATGTACAAATGAGCTGTCATCTTGTTACTTTGTATCAACCATTTCAAACAAAAAGTTATCCTGAGGAAAAAATAACGTAGGCTAAAATCTGTGGTGTGAGGGACTAATTCAAAACGGAAACAACAAAACGATTGTCACTGGAGGAGATATGGGAAATAACTGGACAGAAGTGGAAATCAGAGAATTATTAAATATAAGTCGGGAAAGGGATATTATAAAACTCATTGATAGTAGGCTACTGTCTGTGAACGTTTACCAGATGATCGTGGAATGACTGAAAGCTAGGGGAGTAATTTTCCCCCATTACTGAGACAGCAGCATGGCAGTAAGTTATGCACTAGTTTCTTATATTGCCCACTTGATTGAGTTAAATTTCTTTATATTCTTGGTCACTGGCGCAGAAACGTGTTGGTACAAATTGACGGGGACGTGTTATTCCCACGCCCCGATGTTGGTTTAGATGGCTAGACATGAGGGATTTTTTTTAAACATGGGATAAATAAAACTTCTAATATTTCCATCTAGAACCATGGAAAAATGGTTAAAGACGGTAAAAGAATGTAATTGTAAATTGGTCATCGTTTCATCAAATCCAGAATTCTTTACCGGTGTAGCAGAGTAAAGATAAAAATAAAAAAACTGTGGCCTCGGCACTTTAGACCATTCGTATGCTCGTCAACTAAAGTCGCCCTCGGCATTGAATGAGTTAAAGTGCAGATTCTCAACTTTAATTAAAGTATATTTTTATCAATTTTGGTTCACCGCATAGAAGGTACAGCACTTTTTATACATAGCCGTCCCATTTCAGGGCTCAAAGCGTGTGACCCATAGGTGCTGTGTATCTTCTCTGATGATGCTCTGCCAGACCTGTACTGCAGCCATCTTCAGATCCTGCTTTTTTCGGGGGCTAGTTGCCTTACGTTTTCTCTTCAGCATATGAAACGCATGTTCAATTGGATTCAGACTAGGTGACTGACTTGTCCAGTCAAGGATTTTTCTCATTTTAGGGTTGGATAAACTCCTTCCACTTCAGAATTCATTCTGTTGCTGCTGTCAGCAGTTACATCATCAATGAAGACAAGTGAGCCAGTACCTGTGGCAGCCATACATGTCCAAAACATAACACCCCCACCACCATGTTTCACAGATGAGGTGGGATGCTTTGGATCTTGGGTAGTTCCATTTGGCCTCCACACTTTGCTCTTGCCATCACTCTGATTCAAGGGAATCTTGGTCTCATCTGTCCACCTTTTACCAGAACCAAATGCCAATAACACTCCAAAGGCAATCAAAAGCCTAGAATCAAGACTAGATACTAAAAGCTGTCTTATACCTGCACTAAGGAAGCAATTGAACACACCTGACTAATCATAAACATCTGTGAAGCCATTTCCCCCAAACATTATGGTGAAATGGTCTTGTGGACAGATGAGACCAAGGTTCATTTGTATCAGAATGATGGCAAGAGCAAAGTGTGGAGGCCAAAAGGAACCACCTCACCTGTGAAACATGGTGACGGGGGTGTTGTAGTTTTGGCATGTCTGGCTGCCACAGGAACTGGCTCACCTTTCTTCATTGATGATGTAACTGTTTACTGATAGCAACAGCAAAATTAATTCTGAATTCAAAATATCTTATCTGCTCAAAAACACCACCCAAACAATAATTTATCTTCATAAAATGTTCTAAATATAAAAAACATCTAATAAGAAGCCGTAATGGAGAAACTGCAATAATGACAATACCAATGAGCGTGCATTTCTCTGCGTATATCCAAATGCACACCTCTTGGGGAGAGAGTAGCTCCTCTGCCTTTGCTTCACTTATGGCGTACACTCGAACAGAGGCAAATCCCAGAACAGCTGGCAGCGCTGCCAACTTCGCCGTCTATAGATTTAAAAAAAATAGCATCATGTTTTTATTTTTATTTAATAAGTAGGATTCAGATGAAAGCAAGACATAAGAGCCACTGGCTATTGCTGTCCGAAGTGCAAAATGCACTGTTAACGTTAACGCCCACCTTTATTCTGAACACCAAGGAGTAGCTAAAGCTCGACGTTGCCACCCATGCAGTATGACAAGCTTCCACACCCTCAATGACATTTAGCACTAACGACATCCAACTTGTTCTTAACGAGAACACAATTATTGTCAGAGCATTACATACTTAACTTGACATAACTAACTAATATCACTAACGTTTAGTTACCTTAGCGTTAGTTGGCACTAATTTCTTATATCTGCCTGGCGAACAAAGGAAGAAATATGCCAGACGCTCCAGTGTTAGCTCGCCACATAAAAGGCTACTCAAAGTGAAGGCACGAATACTGTCTGCTAGCTTACCACATGCTGCTAGTTTACAAGATCGTTAGTGTTACTTTTATTACAGACTCAGGATCCAGATAAAAAGACAGAAAGATAAAACAACACACAGAATAAATTACATAGAAACACAATAAAAGATCATGGTTTAAAAAAGCAGAAATATACATCAATGTCTTCTCCTGTTCTTGAGTTCTGTTAGCGTAATATTGGCTAGCGTCTTACATAATGCAACTTAATTATGTCCTTATTCGATAACTGCATGGTCAATTCCAATGAATTATTACAACATTATTTATTAACAGTACTTATTGAGTTTAAAACAAAAGTGAAATAATTTCATGTACATCGTAGATAGCAACGAAATATCATTCATTTAAAATAAAATAAGCACAACACTCACCTTGGAAGCCATGACGGTCCCTCCCACCACATTTAGTCTACGGATCGGAAAGAGGGACTAAATTCCTTCATGTCATTGGTTTGCATGGCAAGTTCGCCCATGCGTTCAGTGCAGCAGACTCTGCTAAATGTTTTTTTACAATTAATTTTATTTAAGATTTTAAACAATTACCTAATTTATTTTCAAAAGGCAAAATGTTGTGTATGTTTCACAACCTTTAACACTCTATATATAACGTAAATATCTTCCTTTTTCAAAACAATTTCACTTTTTTTCAACACTGCTTCCAGTTAGAATTACTTCTCAACATTAATAATTGTGTTTACGTTTCAAAAATTCTAATTAACGAATTGTATTGCTAATCAAACAAGCACAACCGTTTGCCGTTTCAGAGAGATGATTAATGGCTGATAAAGCACTGTAAAATATGACTGTTATTAAAACGTATTGATGCAGATGTCATTCAGCATATACCAATTTATTTAGATAAGGCTGTTTTCACCATGGCCAAATCAAGATGTAGGAATATAATTTGTCACGTGCTATCACCCGAATCACAGGGCAATGCCACTGGAACAGAAACATAATGTAATTTCAGATAATGGTGTGGTAGTGTATAGCCTAGGCCATTTCAGATAATGGTGTGGTAGTGTATAGCCTAGGCAATTTCAGGGTGGTGTGGTGCAGCAACACCATTATTCAAGTACATAACCATTTACATTTCAGTTGCAATAAAAAAATAAATAATAAATAAATAAATATGCATCTAGCATTCAGGTATGCATATGTATCACGCACATCTGGCTTACACACACCAACCCACCCACACAGACACACACACACAGACACACACATACACACGTTTACTTACAAATGCATGTAAAATTATTTGAACTGCAAATGTTGTATAGTGCAGAGGATTCAGTTTATTGAAGTCAAAGTTTTACAACAAGATGATTTACAATCTTTAATTTCTCTCTCTCTCTCTATATATATATATATATTTATATATCTATATCTGAAAGCAAAAAAGGCTACTTTTGAATTTAGGAAGAATAAATGTATATTTTCTTTTTTGTATTCAGTTAATGTACAGAATAATAGTTTATAATATATTTGAAAAAAGAGCAATATGTTCCTTTTTTAATGTCGCAGTGCAACTTACATCTTACACACCTGTGCAATGTACCTTGAGGTTACACCCCGCAATAACACACAGTGGAATCCCATTAGGACAGATTTCAGAAAGTTGAGACAACACATAAACCAGCAGCAAGGCAGTGTGTGCCTAAAATAAAAGTCAACATATTCCATTTTTTTTTTGCTCAGGCCATTAAGAAAATGAAAAACTGACAAAAAAGAAAGAAAGAAACTGAATAAACGAAAGCCAGGAAGACCAGGGGACTCCAAAAGACTGTTCTCAATACCACTTTGATGAAGGGCACGTCTTTCTGCTGATGTCAGTCAGGTACTTGTGGGTGGATGTGATTGGTTGAAAGGCATAAGGGGTGGGTCAGGGAGGTGCTTGCAGATTTTGTCAAGGGGGGCAGTGATGGGTACACTCACAGCAGGCATACTTTAACCTTGTGCTAAATTCACTTTTGACATTTCGAAAGAGATTTTGGACAAATTTGGAATAGCCTGAAATATCGCTTGTAAAATCATGCGTGCGGAATTTGTGTTTGCTTTCAGCCGTGAAGGTTAGGCAGTCACACAGGAACTTTATTGAACTGAGCAAAATATAGTCTAAATATTTCAGTTATCTAAAGCAATCTAAATCCGATATATCAGTCGGGCATCTTTCTCAGGGGGTCCACTCTGAATCCGGCGAGATCGGTTGCAGTAACACTAGCTCTGTGTACGTACCTGCAACGTTTCCTCAACTACAACACATTGTGCATGTGCACGTGTGGTGCAGCTGACTGAAGCGTGCAATCAGTGTAATCCAAAGCATTTTTAATGTGGTGGCATGGGATTATAGTCTCCTCAGCTGGTGACGCAGCGTAGGCACTGCCTGCATTAATAGCCTCTCTCTGTATCACCATGAAATAAACAATGTGTATGACTACCATTGCAGATGGCAATCATTATCCAAATAATACCAGTATGCTGCCCATTTCCTAAAATGTACTGACTGGGGATTTCAACAATTCCTATTGAAGATTTATACCAGTTATTTTGAAATTCAGTGTGTGCTTGATATCCTCCCAAGACACGGCAAATCAATTATGTCCCCTGTAGTATAGTTGAACCATATATTCAACTATGCTGAAACCTGCACTACAAGGGAAGTTCAATTAAAAACAAGATAAATAATATTTTTGAAAATATTTTCACAGCAACATGTTCTTTGTCATCCAAGACACTTGTATTATGTCAAAAAACATGAAAATACTTTAAATTATTATTCCCGGTGGGGATATAACACAAAGCAGATCAATGTAACCTTAATATTAATAAATGGAATATTAAACCACGAGTACATTTTAAGTTACTAAGTTACTTCCACAATTTGTACCTACTCCTGTCCAAAAACTATGTTTTTCTCTTTATATAATTTACAATTATCCATATAACAATAAGAATCATTGTCATAAGACCTGTCCCATTAATCAGTATTTCTAAAAAGCCAGTCAACATTTGTTTCCCTTGGCACTCAATACCATAGAAGACAGCTGGCCTTTAATGCAAACTGCTTATTATTTTGAATCAACAGTTGAAAATGTACATTTTCTTAATTTGACTGAAATATAAGTAGACGTATGCAGTGGAAGCCCAAGATAAAATTGTCTGCTAGAAATTGTAATTTCAAAAACACCATTTTTACTCCTAAAACACTTTCAGTACAATGTATATAAAAAGCAGGGGGAACGCAGATGGATATAAAAGCAGGGGGAAAGAAATGAACATACACACCAAGAGGTGAGACAAAATATAAATATAAAACCACAAGCATGTCTAAGAATGGTCATGAATAAGAACCTTTGTTGCTGTAAAAAGTATTTCATATACATGCTACTTTCATTAATTTCATTTAATTTCTTGTGACTGGTGACACTGAGAGACACCTTAATATGATAAAATGCTATTCTGGATAAGAACAGCTTTAATTTGGTCCAGTCTGACCAACTCTGTTTTCTGCTTACAGCTTCATTAAAGTGATATGCTTCTGTTGAAATAAAAACTAACCCTATCCTGCAAATAATTCACTGATGATATGGGAGGAAAATATTTGGAACAGTCTGCTGGCTGCAGTGACCTATCTCTATGGATGAATAAATCCTATTTTTAAAACAAATTATAATTTGAGCCTTCACAGAACACAGAACCTCACCTGTACATTTACATAGGTTTGTATGCTCATGTCAACCTGCCAACCATAATAATAATAATAATAACAATAATAATAAAACTATTATTCTTCACATAAGCTCAACAGATCCTTTCCTGTTTTTGTCCCCATCTTTATTTGGAATGGTATTTATCTGTCTATTTATGTATTATGTTTTTTTCACATCAGTACCTTCAAATCTTTCCTACTGGTTCATAATTTGAACTGTCAGCAGACAGGACACATACACCCAACAATTATAGGCCTATTCTTAGACGCTCTCTGACTTTCCTTTCAATTGAGGAGAAGGCTACACACTGAATCTGATATTAAACCTTACTATTCATCAACAACCATATTCAGTTCTTGAAAGAAATCCTCAAATATAAAAAGCATAATGTGCATAAATTGATGTTATTCCAATTATACACTGCCTGGCCAAAAAAAAAGTCGCACACGCTAATATTTCGTTGGACTGCCCATAGCCTTCATTATGGCGCGCATTCGTCGTGGCATTGTTTCGACAACCTTATGCAACGTCACAACATTTATTTCCGTCCAGAGTTGCATAAATCTTTGGCCGAGATCTTGTATTGACGACGGGAGAGTCGAACCACTCCGTAACTTCTTCACCAGCACACCCCAAAGACTTTCAATGGGGTTAAGGTCAGGACTCTGGTGGCCAATTCATGTGTGAAAATGATTCCTCATGCTCCCTGAACCGCTCTTTCACAATTTGAGCCTGATGAATCTTGGCATTGTCTTCCTGGAATATGCCCATTGATGGGATAACCTGGTCATTCAGTACAATCAGGTACTCAGCTGACTTCATTTTATTGCTGCATAACGTTGCTGAGCCTAGACCTGACCAATTGAAGCAACCCCAGATCTTAACACTACCTCCAGAGGTTTGTACAGTGGGCACTATGCATGACGGGTGCAACGGCGACTTTTTTTTTGGCCAGGCAGTGTATATCTATGATTACAGATAACAAAGAATGCATAGCAAAATATGTATCTCGAAACAAAATGCTGAAATCTTTGAAACAAATCTTTGTCTCGTGATACAGCAGGACCACAACTTTGAGTGTTAATTTTCCATGTGAGGTTAGTCAGTGCAGCTGAGAGTGTAAATGCCAGAGTGTGGGTATACATGGATCAGTAATCAAAGCTATTAGACAGCTGACCACCTTAAAGGCGCTCTGTCAGCGTGTGAATGGTGAGTACCCTGGTCGGTTAAGGTGTGAGTGACTTTCATTTTCTGGCTCAGTGATGCTGTGCACTGTCATGGAAGTATGGAAAGTGCATTCTATATAGTGCATCATTTAACTTGTGCTAACCAAACAATTAAGTCCAAGAAACCACACAAACGATCACAGAGACGCACAGACCCACACGCACAACCACAAACACACACAGACACACGCAAACACAAACACGCACACGTGTACCCACCATGGCATAGTGGTAAGGGACTAGACTGAAGTTGTCACCAGAAGGTTGTAGGTTCAAGGGAACTGATGCGGTACCCTTACACAAGGTACTTAACCTGAATTTTCTTAGATAATAGCCAACTGTATACATGGATAATATGACGTAAAGGTTATGTATGTAAGTCATGGATGCGGGTACCTGCTAAGCAAAGTTCAAATTCACCCAGTGGTCAAGCACAAGCACAATAAATGAAAGGTGAACAAGCAGACTGGATTATTCTGAGGTGAACAGGACTCTGGGGATTGAAGTTCACTCAGGTGGGATACCCCAGCTAACAAACTGCACATAGCACAAGTAACCACTGAAGCCATGTCATGTCTTCCAAAATGTAATGTTGAAAGATTCTTTAGATTCCTTGGAATCTAAAGGTTGCATTCACAAGGATAGTTCACAGTTTTAAACAGGGGCTGCTTATAGGCAAATGCAAAGTTAACTTAACATTTTTTCTTGTCTTGTACAATTTGACCCCTAAGTAATGCATCTCTTAGTTTCATAGATTATTTTCCGAAAACTGTCCTGAAGGAATTATGAGTCACGTAAATAGCTAGAACAAGCATTTGCAGGAGTCCCATTCCCTTCTATAATCTCTGGGTTTCAACACAAGCTATCTTTGTTTACAACAAAAAAGACTATAGCAATAGTAATCATGGTAATAGTATAAATATATTTATATATGTATATAAAAATCTGTGGAGCTTCTCAGTGCTGTGGGTGTAAAACTTAGTACAGTAATACAGTGTTGTGGTGAAAAACGGTTTGCTTCCATAGTACTGCTACAGCGCTCCCAGTGCTTTCAGCTTAACCAATACAAAAGGATGGATAACAAGAAAAGGAAAGGAAATCTTAAAAGAGAAGGAAATGGCAAAAAAACCCAAAGCATTTGTCCTTTCTATTCCTTTCATTTTTCAGCTTGTTGTTTTTTTTCCATATTTTCTTTTCCATTTCATTCACAGTTCAGAAGATGATGGAAGGGTAATACTCTCTCTTCAGGCATGCAGCGGGCACCCTGCGGGGGCTTAACTCATTTTTTTTTTATATCCAAAGTATGTACACCAGAACTCTCCTCTCTTTAAGTCTCTAAGTCTCCATACAGTATTTACAGATTATTACAGTGGTTGGTTGGTCAGTCTGTTTGATGTGAGGGAGGGGGGGGAAATGAGAGGTGTGTGTGAGGTGGGGCCGGAGTGCGAGCCACGGCACAGGGGTGGGGAAAGCATGTGGGGGGCGGGGTTTATGGATGGCGTGATTCCACGTTGACCCTGCCACCCCTCCGCCTCACTCCACTGTCTCACACGTGTGTCTCGATGAAGGAGTGGGTGTGTGACACGAGGGGCGTGGCCAGCGGAGAAAGATCCGCAGTGCCGTTGTCGCCCGAGCTGAACTCGCAGATGTCCATGAAGAGCTCGTGGTGACGTTGCTTCCACTCACGGAACTTCTTGGAGGTCAGGTTAGGCTCTTCCAGCAATTGGTCGATGAGGGTCAGCTCTCCCTCTTTGGCCTGGGAGGGCAGAGAAGGGGGAGAACCAACCTGAATTTCTTATTGAGTGCTGAAGCAATGTTGCCACATAAAAGTGTGTATAGTACATTATTATCTCAACAAAAAACGTTTTCAATATACAAAAATGCCAAGTTACTCACACATAGCCTACAACGTCTGTAAGTAATTACTTAAAACTAGGCCTGCCATTAAAAGTATTGATATCAAAATGAGGCCAAGTTAAAGCAAACAATATTGGCTATTGTAGCTCACGCTAATTAAACTAGCTCTATTCCAAAGCGATGCTACCCAATCTTTCGTAAATTATTTAATGTAACTTTGCCCTGTGTTTTTTCACCTTACCATCTGAAGAGAATAGCATACCTGCCATCCCAATAACTGCCCTTGTGTAAAGGTTAAAGTACTGTTTAAAGATAGCACTACGTTGGTTGAACATGTTATGCAAATAGTGAACACCAGGTTCAAATTCCAGATTCAATATACCCACACTATGTTTTTACTCAATTTTTTAGGAAAGTAATTAAGCATCTACATCAAAAAACACATCCAAAGATGTATGGTAGCACTCACCACTTTAAAAAGGACAGGGACAGTTCCTCAATTTCACCATTTATTTTGGCCTTCAATCAACAATGTTAACATTTCGGCCAGTCGGCCTTCATCAGAACATCAGGTCGACTGGCCGAAACGTTAAGCACCAGAACAAGAGTCTCTTTCTGGGAAGGCGCGTCCAACTCTTCTATTGTAATTAAGCATCTATACATTACACATACATTTTTCACCAGTTCAGCAATCATCCAATTCACAGGGTTGTGCAATATTCAAAACAATAATGCATTTCACACAAGAAAAGCACACTTCTAATTTGACAATCCTTTCATCAAGACTTTCATCCCAGCCTGCGCTGCCCTTGATTGCATGGCAAAAGAGCTCAGCTGCAGAGGGCTGCAGCAGTGCATCGTGGGCCGGTGGCGCACCTTGAGTGTACTGCGCAGGACGCGGACGTGGTGCAGCTGGTCGTTTAGGATGGGGTCGTTGCAGCGCTTGATGAAGGAGCGGCGGTACTCCTGCTTCGTGGAAGGGCGTGGCTCGCCGAAGGCAGAGAGGCTGGCCTGCTCCAGCGTGCGGTAGAGCTCCTGCAGACCGTCCAACGAGCCCACCTCCTCAAACACAGACTCTGACAGGGAGGGCATCGAGAAGCGAGTCAGGCCTGAAGTTAATGCTTTCATACACAGAGAAATGAATGGGAATAACTCGGTTAAAAGTGTATTTCGAATGTATTTAGACTGTGGCATAATTTTTTGATTTTGTTACCTCAAAGGTTGATGTACAGTTGAAGTCAGAAGTTTACATACACTTAGGTTGAAGTCATTAAAACTCATTTTTAACCACTCCACAGATTTCATGTTAGCAAACTATAGTGTTGGCAAGTCAGTTAGGACATCTACTTTGTGCATGACACGATTAATTTTTCCAACAATTGTTTACAGACAGATTATTTCACTTTTAACTCACTATATCACAATTCCAGTTGACTGTGCCTTTAATTTTTTAATATTTGGTCACATATCCTTTGCATGCCATGACTTCCTGATGTCTGTGACCCGACAACATCAAAAGACTCTTGATATCTTATTTTCTGGTACTTTTACAAGCTATACTATAACGTCTCTGCATTTGAATGGATCTCTATGGGAATTGGGGGGTGGGACTAGATTTAGCTGTAAATTATGCAGGAACAGTATGGAATACATGATTGGTAAAATGGCTGTAAGTCATCAAGGGTCTGAGGCATCAAACAAGCCTCAAACCATCACTCTGCTGCCAGATATGCAGTAGATATGGATGGATCACTTTAAGGGTTGTTTCTCCTGACAAATTTTCCTATTGAACTCTATGGAAAAATAAGTCAGGAGAAGAAACCCTTCAAGTTATCCATCCATATCTACTGTATTTCTGGCAGCAGAGTGATGATTTCAGGCTTGTTTGATACGTCAGACCCTTGATGACTTACAGCCATTTAGCCAACAATGTGTTTCCATACTGTTCCAGTGTAATTTACAGCTAAATCTAGTCCCACCCCCCAATTCCCATAGAGATCCATTCAAATGCAGAGACGTTATAGTATTGCCTGAGTACCAGAAAATAAGATATCAAGAGTCTTTTGATGTTGTTGGGTCACAGACATCAGGAAGTCATGGCATGCAAAGGATATGTGACCAAATATTAAAAATTTAAAGGCACAGTCAACTTAGTGTATGTAAACTTCTGTCCCACTGGAATTGTGATATAGTGAATTAAAAGTGAAATAATCTGTCTGTAAACAATTGTTGGAAGAATTACTTGTGTCATGCACAAAGTAGATGTCCTAACTGACTTGCCAACACTATAGTTTGCTAACATGAAATCTGTGGAGTGGTTAAAAATTAGTTTTAATGACTTCAACCTAAGTATGTGTAAACTTCTGACTTCAACTGTATATAACCCTGACCCTATAACCCTAACCCTAAACTTTAACGTATTTTTTTACTGCACACTTCTGCGTATGTTTTCCAGAGGAAATCAAAAAACCAGAATACCACAGGGACCGATTGCGGGAGGGAACTGGAAATTCATGTCAGGAGAAGGCAGTTGAGAAGAAGAAGAACAGTGGAAACAAATGAAACCCTGTGAATGAATTTAGAGTTCCATAAATATACCAAAAAGTATAAATATACTAAGAGGCCAGAAGGAAAGCCTCTGTTGACCAATGGTGAGCTGTGGGTGTTATTTTATGGTCAGACAATATGTGGGAAAATGATGAATGAAGTAAGTTGTGTGACTTTTCCAGGCCCATGACTTCACAAAAGATTTTTCAAGAGACTTTGTTTTAAAATCGGAATTTGGTTAAGAAATGGATGGCAGTGTGCTACAGACACAGCAAGAAAAATTCAGACTTAAAACTGAGTCTAACATGATTGGTGCACTTGAACTTAAACTGCGCAGTGTGGTGCCCTCCGTCTCTCTCACCGTCGTTAGCGGTGCTGCTGTGCTTGCGGAAGGGCACCTCGTCGTCCTCGCTGCGCTCCTCCGACAGCCCGGCGGGGTGAAAGCCGCCCCTGGCGCCCCGCACCTCGCGGTTGCGGGGCAGGCTCTGGCTGCGCTGCTTGTGGGCGTGGTGGTGGAGGTGGAGCCCGTGGTCCTCGCTCTCCACCAGCGGGAAGGGCCCGTCCCGGTCCGGGCGGTGCCTCCTCTGCACCGGCAGGGTTGCCTGGCGCCGGCGGTCGGGCGACATCGCCAGCCGCCCGCCGCCCATCATGCCCCTGTAGCCGCCGCCGCCGCCGCCGAAGTCACCCTCGGCGGGCACGGTCTGGAGGAAGTGGAGGCCCGAGCTGGTGAGCGGCGTCTCGATCAGGTCCTGCCAGGAGCGGCGCTCCCGGTGCGTGGAGCGGCAGCCCGACGAGTGGCCGCTCCCCGGGCCCTCCGGCCGCGAGTCCTCCGCGGACGAGTGCGAGTACGTGGACTCGCTGGAGAAGTGGCGCCCGTGCTTGGCCTCCGGGAAGGGGCTGGAGGAGTTCACCTGCGGGAGGAGAGGGGGAGGAGTGTATCGGACCAGGCTCACAGAACTCTGAGACCGCGGCAAGCGGTCACGGCTGTTAACCCTGTGAACCTGAGAGGAGGAAGTAGAAGGGACGGACCATACCAAGAGAAACAAACATAGGGGAGTGCAGGTGGGGGAGGTAGGCAGGAGTACATACAGGGCCAGGTAAAGTGAGAAAAGATTCAGAAGTTGTGTGACTTTTCCAGGCCCATGACTTCACAAAAGATTTTCCAAGAGACTTTGTTTTAAAATCAGAATTTGGTTAAGAAATGGATGGCAGTGTGCTACAGACACAGCAAAAAAAAATTCAGACTTAAAACTGAGTCTAACATGATTGGTGCACTTGAACTTAAACTGATTCAGCAATTAACCACCAGTATATATATGAATGGATACAATGCAAGCTGCATGAGCCTATGTAAAGCCCCGCTAAACAATTCAATGTATCTTCCCTGCTAGAAATGAACAGAAAAATACATTTTAAAAAGGAATAAATTAAGACTAAAAGGTTTATTGTCATAAGATTCCAGAATTGTAAAATGAACAATTGTTTAAATGAACAGTGCACTCTTCCCATTCATTGCCCTTTTGCTGTGCTTTCACCACCATCTAGTGGTGAGATGAGGTGAGATGATCCACGTGACAGTTGTGCTCACGCTGCTGAGAGAGAGAGGCAGTATGGAGGGAGCCCTTGTGCCTGCAGCACAGCTCTGATGTTTTACTCTGGCTAAGAGCCCCGCTCTCGGCTGATTGGAACAATTTCTTTAGCAATCACGCCTTCGACTGAACTGATAACGCAGCACAACAGTACAACAGAACTAGCCGAACTGGAGTGAAATCCAACAAAGCCAAGTTAACAGTGTAAGCATGTGCGTGTGTGCGTGTGTGCGTGTGTGCGTGCGTGCGTGCGCGCGTGCGTGCGGGTAAAGACATAGCGGACTCACTGAGGGGGTGCGATGGTAGATGTCACACAGTGAAGCAGGGCCCTCTTGCTTAAGGGTCATTGAGCCATCGATGTCATCCTGATCACTTTCACTCCAATAATCTGAAATAAATCAGCAAATTCAACTCGATAGAAACTGCATAGGAATTAGTAGCACAGTCAGAGACCTTTGCTTGCTGATACATTCAGTCTAGATTATAGGCAAACAGCCAGCTAAGTTGTGCTGAATGGTCTAGTTTATTTTGTTCTTTTTATGTTCTGGTGTTTCTAATGTACAGAAACCATGTTTGGATTCATACTAGTTTTTTTTTTGTCAGACAGAGCTGCAGCAGTCAGCTGTAGGAGTAGCACTATAAATATCAACCAGTAGCACTATAAATACGAACAAGCATCTCTATATTTCTCTATATACATGGAAGGAACTATCATTATTCTTGGTTTCCTCACCTTCATCGGGGCGTAGCACCTTATCATCCGGTGTGTACCCAATGGCTGCCAGTCCTAGCCGGTTCATCCACCTGTATGACAGAGGGGCTCGATGAGGCTTTATCTAAACAGGGGTAGTGTAGGCCCACCCAGAAACACACACACACACACACACACACACACACACGCACACGCACCACGCGCACGCACGCACACACACATATATTAAGGGACTACCCAGTAAAAAAAACAGCTTGAAGATGAAATCCCCCAGAGCTATAAAAAAAGTTACAAGTGTTGTTTTTTCTCATTTTCTCCTATACATTGATCATGTAATGAAGCAAAAAGACAAGTAAAGGAGAACAGCAGCCCAGCTGGAAAGGGGAAATCTGTGGATATTCAGAGCCATAACTGCTAACCTGGGAGAGTATCATTTCCCCTTTGGCGCGTGAAGGTTTACTTCACTGAATAATCAGCTCTTGGTAGAACAGCTACACAGATGTGTGCTTTTGATATTATATCTATTTTATGACACAGCGAATGGCAGATGGGACCTTCGGGAGTCTGGAAATATTTGGCATTTCAGAAGGTTGAAATTCAAAGTTAACACATTATGGCGGGGTTAAATCTTAAACCCTTTAACTTAACCTATTACAAATATAACAAAGCAGGCTACGGCTATCACATGTCTCAATCATGTGATCAATAGGGATCTGTGATTGCGACAGGCTAATTTTATTTATTAAGTAGCAATACAATTATTATTATGAATATTATACATTATATTTACATGCGTCTTTCAAGAAACTCAAGGACACTTACAGTGGTGAAGGGGAAACTCGTCTCAACCACCATCAATGTGTAGCACCCACCTGGGTGATGCACGGCAGCCATTTTGCGCCAGAATGCTCACCACACATCAGTTGAGGTGGAGAGGGAGATGATTAGCAAATTAAAGAGGATGATTAGGCGGCAGGTTGAGAGAGCCAAGTTGGGAATTTAGCCAGGACACCGGGGAACCCCCGACTCTTTGCGAAGAGTGTCATGGGATCTTTCAGGGCCGTTTCTAGGGGGTCACAGGGGGGCAATGCTCCGCCTGCCCCCCCACCGCCAAATCCAGAAAAATAATTATCCGACAATATGAAGTCGGTGCCCGTAGCGCCGTCAGTATAGGCTATTAGAGCTACCGACAATTCGGCCAATCATAAAAATGCCACATCGAAATAATATATTTCTCTAATATCTGATTGGTTGGTTTGGTCATATAAAACACGGTGACGCGGCTTCACTTTCTTTGATCAATCTATGCTGTCTCTTATTGATAACTGTAACTGTTACACATTGCTTAGGATATAATATTAGCTATAGCCTAGCATACTCAGTGAGTTTCTGGATAGTGGTGAGAGTCTCTGTCTGGGAGATTTGATTTTAAATAGATTGATTAGGCTACATGTTGCATGTAGCCTAGTTGTTTAGATTTATATTATAGCTTCGATTCTGTGAAACATCTGCAGCATTGCATTAGCTGGCTGCATGTGTGTGTGCACGCCCGTGTGTGTGTGTGTGTTAACTAGCCTACTGCTGCATGTTGGCTAGTCAGCCCTACTTTCCTCAAACTTTGGAATACTTCACATCTATTAAAATGCAAAATCATATCTCTCTCTCTCTCACTCTCTCTCTTTCTCTCTCTCTCTTTCTCTCTCTCTCTCTCTCTCACGTTCTCTATCACTCTCATGGCGAAACAGCAGCCATGAACAGAGGCAAGCCCGCGTCTCAGGCATAAAATATATTTTAAAAATAATTATATATATATATATATATGTATATGTATTCTGTATATAAATGAAATGATGAGCCAATTACAGTACCTTAGTTTCACATGTAAATCGAAAATAGCACAAAGAGACTGAAATGATGAAGGAATAAGTAATAAGGAATAAGTAAGTTTCTATAATTATTTTAATTTAATTGGGCATTGATAAAGTTGTCCTCCATAAGGGAGGGGGGGGGGGGGGGGGTATGGCTAAAATATAAATGAAAACGATGAGCCAGTTACAGTAACGTAGTGTCACATGTAAATACAAAATAGCACAAAGAGACTGAAATGATGAAGGAATATAGCTCATCTTTAATATACTTGTTTCCATATAAGATTAGATAATGTTTTGGTATTATTGGGCAGTCCACCTTTAGTCTAAACCGGGCCGGCCAGCGAAGGATGGGCACCCCCTCTCTAGCCAGGTTCCTTCCGAGATTTCTTCCCACTGGGGAGTTTTTTCTCGCCACTGCTCAGTGTTTTTTTCTCCCCTACCGGGGAGTTTTTTACCTCATTTTGCTGGTTGGGGGCTATGGCCTGGTTTTTTGCTCAATTTTCCTTCTGTTTCCCTGTGCAGCGTCTTTGTGACAGTTCTCTGTAAAAAGCGCTATACAAATAAAATTGAATTGAATTGAATTGAATAAATAAAGTTGTCCTCCTATAAAATGGGGGGGTGGGGGGGGGGTGGAGGTGGTTTAAAATGTAACAAAATTATTTTATCCACTAATGTACTGATTAGCCTATACTTTAGCTTTATATGAAAGCACCTCAAATCTCATCGAGGGCTTTGAAAAAAAAAAAATCTTCAAAATGTTCATAAATTAAACATTTTATTTTAGAAAATGCACCGTGTGAGGTTGTGTAGAAATGCAGGAAATTAGTTTTAAAAGGCTCAAAATTTTCTGGGGGAGAACCCAGACCCCCCGCTACTTCGTCCCCCCCCTTGTGCCCCACCAACATCTCTTCATGCCCCCCCCCAAAAAAAAAGGTAGTCTAGAAATGGCCCTGGGATCTTTAATGACCACTTTGAGTCATCTCATACAGCACAGTGTCCCCATCACTGCACTGGGGAATTGGGATTTATTTGACCAGAGGGAGGACTGCCCCCTACTGGCCCACCAACACCACTTCCAGCAGCAACTTAGTTAAAATTAGCCCGAATACGCCATTCCTTTATTTCAGCAATGCAGTGTGCAACACGCTCACAGCTTCACATCATTCCCGATCTTAACCTCACAGGGAGAGTGCACATCTCTGCAATTCATTTCACAAACATTTGTGGCAATGTCTTCCTGTTGCTGCATAAATGAAGGGAATGATCACGATACGGTTTTACACAGCCTGGTGCCATTTACTAGCGATGGTGCTTGCCGCTCTGACTGTACTGTCTCTCCAGAGCCGCATTAAGCAAAAGAAAGGGAGAATAAGGAGGCCAACTCCTCTCTGAAACAAATATGATCCTGAATAATTTACATCTCCCTGCCATCGCTGACATCGCTCTAAGCTTAGTCTGCAGGAGAAGCCAGAGTTAGCTATAGTTGTGTAAATGTGCGAGTTTGCTAAATACCTAACCCCAAACCTCCTGTTTACAGAACCATGGACAGCTACATTTCTGCATAACACTGAGTGCAATGGAATTCTACTGAATTCCAGTGGAAGTATTGTTAACCCTTTCCTCTCTTTTAATTTCTGTATCTCTCTCTCTCTCTCTCTCTCTCTCTCTCTCCCTCGTTCCCATAAGCTACAGATAATGAGGACAGGTTGGAGCCAAAATATACTGCAACTCCTCAAAGAAGAACGTCCTGCATCGTTGCCTCAGTGAATATTATGACAATGTGCTCCTATCAATCTCATCACAAAGGACCAGGACGTTCATCCATCTGATTAATTAAAGAGTAAATTAAAGACACAGAGAGCGCACAGATGGACTGTAAAAAACTGCACTCGCGTCTATTCTGAAGATACCATAATTGCATACTGCATATTTACTAAGCAATGTTCCGATTCAGATTCACTCAAAATCTCCTCCCACGTAAGACCAACAGTTATTTTTGGTTCAAAGTGTTTTGGAAATGCGGTCCATTTCTCAAGCGATTAAAGTAAGATGGCTAAACAGAACACGAACTGAACGGCTGAAAGACCGGGCTGCTGTTCTCGCTGTCGGAACAGATGGCATACTGTCACACATCAAAAGCAAACAAGTACGAGGGTTTTACCGAGCTTCGGGTTAGGACGGTCATTAAAATAATTTGCGGGCAGGGGGGTGAACCGTGGATCTATCGGGACGCTAGAGAGTGCCTCAGGAATGCGCGAGGCCAACTTTCCAAATGCATGCTCCCCCCTCGCAAAGATGAATGATTTACATTTCCGACACCAAAGAAAAAAAAACAAAACCCCTCTCCTTTCAGCGAACATATTAATGCCCAGGCTTTCTGCAGGGTGGGAATTGACAAAAGGTGCGAAGCTCATTCATTGGTTTTTACACCGTTGCAGTATTAACGAGGGCGCCTTTCAGGTAGCGAGACGGGGTGTGAATGCACTTCTCTAACTGAATACGGGAGACCGGGAGAGGAAAAAGGAGATTTCTATCACTTTCAACAAGAGAGGGTTTTTATCTCTTTCACACCCATACAGTACCAAAAGGGAGACTCAGGACCGCGAACACGGGCTGTGTAATAATGGCAGCTAAAGCGTTTGCTTCTTTGTGAGCGCTAATGTAATTTGTCACTTCGGATACGGAATTGTTGAGCGTATTCGCGAGAGACGGCGTAGCACGCCGCGCGCGGAAAGGACTGTACCCGGAGCGGCTCCCCAGCCGCTCCGCTCCCGTACCTGTTCATCTCCTCCAAACAGTCGGTGGCGAAGAAGAAACTCTTGATTTTGGGGTGACAGGCCTTGAAGGCGCTGTGGGCGACAGAGATAGAGAGAGTGAGTCTGCCACTCTGGAAAAGAACATCACACTGATGGAACAACACCCCCCCCCCCCCCATCTTTTACCTCCCCTTATATATATAGCGCACATGAGAGAGAAGGGAGTGTCAGGGACTTTTCAATGTGTGGAACTCTGTGTGAACTGACAGCCCCATAGCCCCCATTGTGAGAAAGGGGGTACAGGATGGCACGCATGCGCACACCCATACAGACAGACACACACACACACACACACACACACACACACACCACACATGCATGCGCACACACCACACGCACAGCGCACACACACACACACACACACACACCGCACGCATGCACGCACACGCACACACACACACACACACACACACACACACACACACACATGCATGGGACAGCAGGTATTTTTCAGAATATGGTCAGCCTCTTTGGTGTAAAGATGGCATGGTGGTGACAGTCCTGTGCCAGGCAGGTTTAATGGCTAAATTTAGCATAGTTTAAAGGTTGCACCCAGACTGATTTGTCTCTGGCTCTGGGACAGTGAGTGAGCCAGCGGTCATCACAGAGCCCTCTCATGGGGCTCATTTAACGTGACATCATCGCACTCTGCAGCACCTGCCTCTCAGTGCTAGCACGCAGGCCAGCCGTAACCGCTGCCTGAAGTTCTTTTGAAGTCATGGAAATTAAATCAGCTCTGAAATATTCAGCAAGAGAAGATGATTTGGGGAGGTGTAAAGAGAGGGGGAGGGGGCGGTGGGGGGCTACAGGAAGTCCGTGAGGAGAAATGTGGCAAAACGCTCACAATTTTCGGCGGCATTCGATTGCTCTGTCTATCCTGAACTCTGGTAGACTGATGAACCTTCAGCCTTCTCATCCTGCAAGAGAGAGAAGGGGGGAGGGAAAAGAGAGAAGAATAAACAGAGGAGGGAGACAGAGACAGGAAGGAAGTGAGGGTTTGGCGTTACCTCTCACATGCCTGAGCCAGACTCTGACGAGAGACGGATGAATGGTTAGTGAGATGTCTGATGCAAGACTTGGGATTTGTGATGAAACACTGTGGTCTTTCGGCATGTTGAGCAGGTGTGGGGTAAACCAGTATGTGTGCTGGAGAGGTCTATCCTGGGAGGACAGTAGGAGCCACCAGCTCTTGTATGAGTCCAGAACACTAGATAAACTACTCAGACACAGGGATTACATACAGAGGGAGCAAACGTATAGAGCAAAATTCATCAATCGGTTGTATGCCTGTGGGGGTTTTCTCAACGGATGCAGCTTTTGTGGCTGGCTGCCCCTAAGGATGATGAGGTCATCCAGTGGGAGGCGGGTGCTTACGTTCTGATTGGTGTACCAGTAGAGGGAGGAGTCCTTCAGGATGAACCAGTACTTCTTCCACTTCTGAGTGAAGTAGCCCTTGGCGTCCTTCTTCTTCCACAGCCAGCCCTCGCAGTCACCGTGCCCCAGGTCTTTACAGGAGATACGCCGCCGGCTGCCACTGGTCAAGCCTGGCAAGGGGGGTAACAAGGAGGGATCCCCTAATTATCCTGGGGAAATCCCATTTCAACTTACTGCATCATACACTAAGCCCTGTCAATCCCACAATGGCCACGTGGCTCCTGCTCTTCTCCTAGCCATCACGGAGCTTCTAGTCCTATTCTATGGTATGCAGGGCAGAGGGTCCTCCAGAGCCTTTAATCACTTCCTTTGAAGCGATTTAGCTCCCAGCAGGATTGTAGCATCGAACGGCAACCTCGCAGCCAAAACGGAAAACAAAATGGCTCACCTTTGGTTCTCTTTTTGGTCTTAGTTCTTAAGGAGGCGTAATGAAAGGACTGGAGTAGAGAGATAGAGATAAAGAGAGAGCGAGAGAGAGAAAGAGAGAGGGGTGGGGCGGCGGGGACGAGAGAGAGAAAGAAGGCAAAGGGGGAGAGATGTGTTCAAACAATGTTGTTAAGCTCCCATGGGTATAGATCAAATAGAGATTGATTTGATTCCACACAATTTCAGCTGACTGGTCTATTGACCGCAGTTTTGTGTAAAAGGCCGGCCGTTTGCATAGATTCAGGTCGCAACTGATTAGGAGGATTGATGCTCGGTACAGACGGGGCAGCTGCTCAACCCTGCAGGTGTGTCTGTCTGATTTCAGGGACAGTGAACCACGCTGTGCTACAACTCCAGACATTAGCATCAGAGGCAGGTCGTCTTCCAGACATGAGAATTGATGGAAATAAATAACAAAACTGAGAGGAACTGCCCTCACCCCCCGTTGTCTGCCTGATGTCTGAATAATAGTGTGCTATTGATCAGGCGCTGGAGCCACTCTGCTGCACAGTGCAGTTATCGGCCAAACGTCCTGTGGAAAACACTCAGGCTCTAAATCCCATATTGAGTTCTCTATTTTCTCGGGAGGCGGTCATATCGAGAGTGACTTGTATAGCTTACAATTATACAGTTGTATATCATGATGTTCAAATCAAGCGACTTGCTCTGGGGGTAATGGCAGGATCCTATCCAGGATTCAAACCTGCTGTCCCTAGCACCACTGCCACCCGGTAGGTTTTCAAGAATTTTCTAAATCCCCACAATGAAGTTCCCATCTCTCTTTTTGTGAGATCGGGATTTAAACTGATTTACACTGTTTTTAACACAGGCACTCTGGATGTATGTTGCAAATGTAAAGTCGATCACGATTTTACCCCTTAAAGGTAGACGTACCTTCCGCATGGATGTGCCGCTTTGTCTGTCGATACCAGAGCCAGCATACCTGCCAATGGGCAAGAGTAAAGATGAAGCTGAGAGGCCATATGACTCCAGTAGCTACACACATCTGTCTTATAATGAGGCTATTCATTATCCCACACATGGGAAACCATTCAAGATAATGATGGCAATTATGATCTTACCTTATTATTTAAACGTTAATGTGTGTATTTCTTTTGGCATAACTTACAATGCCATCATGTAACATAGCGCACATATCACAGGAGGGTAGAATATTTATTATTGATTTTATTATATATATATATATTATATATATATGTATACTACACTGCCTTTTGAAGTTATGCACCTAACCAAGGACAACAGCATCCACTTACTCACCTGTCTGTCTCTGCACGCAATGTGTCTCCGGCTCTCTGGAAAAAGACAGAGGATTGTTACGACAAGGACACATTGATACAGAGTACTATGCATTTTGCCTATAATATGCTTCAATGTTGCACTATAGCATGGTAAAAGAAAAAAATTATGCATAAGGGGATGTAAGTCTGTTTTGTGTACTGTGTGTGTGTGTGTGGTGTGTGTGTGTGTGTGTGTGTGTGTGTGTGTGTGTGTGCATGTATGTGTGTTTCACAGCACCATAGCACCATTTTATGAGTAACAAAGAACTCAAAGAAGAATCAGACTGAGATGTATGAGGGCCAGAGAAGCATCCAGGCATCCCACTGTGTCAGTGTCATTGCAACTTGCTCCTCCTCCACCTCCGCCAAACAAATCTCCTAAACTCACATTGAAACTGGGACACAAATTCGGCCGACCAATTTATCTCAAGGCCTACGAAATGCTGGCCTCCCTCCACCTTCCAAATCCCCCCTTGCCCAAGCCACCTCCCAACCCCCTGTGCAAATCCGGCACCCCCAGGCAGCGAGCGCGAATCACATTTTTCCATCTATTATTAAGTTGAGCCGGGGATCTTCTCACCTCCGAGGAACGGCGCGTATTTTTAGCAGACGGCTCGTGACGGGGATGTGTCTTGACGTGGCTTTGGGTGCAGATCTGCGCTCACTCTCTCCCCTCCCTCTCCGGCCTCTGGGCCACGCCACGCGCACGATCTGATTGGCCTCAGCTTCGGGCTCATCTATCTGGCCCCCGCGCGCACGTGGGCCGCGGCGGCGCGTGATGCGGTCCCTCTGCTCCGGCGCATGACGCGTGGACGGCGCGTGGCGAGCCCACGCCGCGTCCGTCCCCTCCCATCTCTCTCCATCTGGAGACGCCGGGGCGTAAGCCCCACCCCAAAAGCAGCCCGCAATGCCGTGACTGAATCTATGCAAACCGCCAGCCCTTTTACACAAACCGCAGTCAATAGGACCAGTCCACTGAAATTGTGTGGAATCAAATCAATCTGTATTAGATCTATACCTGTACATCTTAACATTGTTTCATCACAACTCTGCTCTTTGCCCTCTTTCTCTCTCTCTCCTTCCTGCTCTCTCTCTATCACTCTCTCTCTTCCCTCTCTCTCATACCATTGCTTACACTCCGGGGGAAAAGGCAAATGGAGCAGAAACTTTGGCTGTCCAATCAGTCCCAGTCCATCATCAACCTGCTGTCTCCCTCTCTATGCCATTGTGAGATCCCTGCTTGGCCCAAATGTGACAGAATGAAGTCTGTACTACGGTGAGTGAGTCTGTGCAAATGGCCTACACCCCCCTATATCTCTCAGACTGACTTCCTTTGTAGCTCCGGCTCTGTGTACTGGGGAGCAATAATCGGCCGTCTCCCAAGGCAGAGAGCGCTGCGTTGCCGTGGTAGGCCGCCCCCAGGCGATGCGATGTAGATCCGCGCTCAGAGTGTGCCGTTATCCGCATGAGTGACAAGGAGAGCTCACAGCACCTTCTTTTTCTTTTCACATCAATCAAGATTTTTGAATGAACAGCCAGACTGTCTCATTGGTCGGCATTTTGCTTTGGTAACTTAGCCGGAAAAAAAACACTTTGCCTTTAAGATCAAGAGGAGGTTAAGAGTTCAAGAGGAGGTTAAGGGCCTGATTTACTAAGAAAAACCCCTAGTTTTTTAATTAGTGTGGAAAAACCCGTTAGCACATGCAAAACTAATAACACAACCAATGATTGTTGCAAAACGAAAACCATGACCAATGATTGGCCCGTGAGTCATGAACAATGTTATTGGTTTTGCGTGTGCTAAAAGGTTTTGCATGTGCTAAAGGTCTTAGTAAATCAGGCCAAAAATCAGGAGTAAAATCTATGAGGACAGCGTGGAACAGGTTCTTTGGTTGACATACGGACAACCAAAAAAAGTAAACGGAAAATAGTTTCATGAAATTCAATGTCAATTTTTTTATGAGATTGAACTTCAGTGTCAATCTCAAAGCTAACCTCTATGACAAGCTCTATGAATGTCCAGATGCAGGACTAGTGAACTCTTTAACAGTCAATCAGAAGCTGGTAGGGAAAGGATAAGACCATGTGTTTACGTTGGGTTCTCGCGGCTTGGCCCACGTGTACCCTCCGGCGGGCCGCGCAGAGACTCACGTGGTAGAGTGGAACGGTGTTGCTCTCGGGCAGTGGAAGGGCAGGCCCTCAGGGGGGCCTGAGTCCAGCCTGATGGTGGAGGCCAGCAGGGAGTTGGGGCTCATGGGATAGCTGGGGCTGGCTGGGGCTCTTGCCCTTCTTGCGCGAACGGCGGCCCGTGTCGCGCTTGCATTCCCGAGGTGCCTCCGGCTCCTCCTGGATCACCAGGATCTTGTCGTCGCTCAGGTAACGCAGGAGAGAGTTGTCCGAGTCTGTGGACAGTAGTGGGTGGAGAGAAGGAGAAAGGCGGCTAGCCGGTTAGCAATATGCCCGTGTGGAAAGGGCTTAAAATACTTGTTACACACTGTTTGTGCTGACACTGCTCACTGGGGAAAAAACACAAACTTTCTGTTTGATGAAAAAAATACCCAACAATAGTGCTGGCACCTCAGCAGAATGGTCTATGGACAGAACTGGAAAGAATTAGAAGAAGTATTTAGGACTGCAGCCCCCTATATGTTTTATAACCCCCCCCCCCCCCCCCCCCTCAAATACCCCTTGCATCCTTGGCTCCTGACACCCGAGGCCAGCCCACATAGAGTAGAGGAGCGCTACGATGTTGCACACAAACGCGAAAGTTTGACACAAAACCAAAACGAGGCAGGGGGATGAGAACGATTGCAGATATACTGACTGCCTACATCGACGCGCTTTGAAAATGTCTTGATGCCATTACCGTCTGCAAAAAGTGTTTTTTTCCTTAGGTGAACGTGCGATTTGCATGTGCCGTGTTTTCATGGGGTCAGTGAAGATGGGGGGGGGGGCTTGATGGAGAGGGCAGTGACTATGTATAGCTTGGGGTGTGTGGGAGTAAGGCCCGGTTGTCCACCTACCGGGAGCTGCTGCCGTTAATGCTATTCATGGACTTTCTGAGAAACGCGCTGCTGTCGATTTGCTAACGCCACCTGAATGCTAATTGAAATTGCAGTGTGCGACTGGAAGCAGAAAATGGTGGGCTGTAATGCCACCCCCTCCTCCAGCTCCTCCACACCATCCGCATCTCCATTACCGTGGACATATGAGCCTTTCTCTTAGGGAGGGGCAACAGTGACTACCCCATATGGTCAATACCTCTATTTGTGTGCTTTGGCAAGGTTGACAATAAACAAATGAAAGGACTGTGGAAACAAAAGCGTCCTTGTGCGAATCACCTCAGCAGTGGCCACACTGCTGTTGTGTGCTCAGGCTATTTACAGATTACATGCAAAGCCCTCTCTGCTCACGGATGGCCATGTGACTCCCAATGACAGGAAATTAAACAAAGACCCCCCCCCCCCCACCCACCGCCCCCACTAATAATTGCATTCACATATCTAGCATCCTTTACATACAGACAGAAAAATCGTCTGCACAGCTGTTTTACATGGTAAGTAATGTCCGTGTTTTTCAAGACGCCATTAATAGAAATAATCTAGAATCGACGATTAAACTGCTATGTCTGAAATGTGGCAATAAATTATGGAATAAACAGAAAATAAGTTTTCCAGAAAGATAATACTAAAGTTAGGACAAACGGCCAATGGTAATAAAGTAATGGTAATAAAGTGAAGCAATAAAGTTCGGCG
This sequence comes from Synaphobranchus kaupii, assembly GCA_029718625.1. Lineage (NCBI taxonomy): Eukaryota > Metazoa > Chordata > Actinopteri > Anguilliformes > Synaphobranchidae > Synaphobranchus > Synaphobranchus kaupii. Next base: position 21,361,179 of record CM056393.1, read on the forward strand.
CTGAATGTGAGACGGAGAAAGTGGAGGAGTCAGTCATCACCTAAGGGCCCGAAGGAACCAATGTTCTATTCTCTAAACTTCATTCTCATCCCCCTTTCCTCTCTCATCTCCTTCAGGAGGAAGATCCTCCTATCATTTCCTGCCCTGTCTGGTGGCAAGGGGCTAGCCTAATTAAATCTGATAATATACAGCGACTCAAGCTCAGAATCCAGTCACGCCGGTAACTCAAGCCGCCCTCACGCTACCCTGCGTCCTTTCCCAGATCTGTGTTCAGAATCCATTATTAATATCGCCAGATATGAGGTCATGCATTTATGCATGCGTCCGCAGTTCATTCCTGTTTGTACGGTTTTTCTCTTCTCTTTATGCGCGCATTCGTTTGTCAACTGTTGTTCATCTGATAACGTTGAGGGCAAGACGCCTTAACCATCCAACGCCTTAATTCTAATCCCCGGTTGCCGGGAAAAAAAATCAAGGTTTATCAGAATAAAGTGTCTAATAAAAATGATTCCTGATATTGGATATAACTAAAATGGCATATACTGACAGGTCTCGGCAGGGCCACAGCAGAGAGAGAACATGAGATACGTGGACAAAGCTTTAGATTTTGCCTCCATATGTTTGTAGAGTAAATATTACGTACCTGCGATTCATGAATCCGTGCAATAGACCATTCTGAAGGATAATCGCAGCATAATCTACAGATGGCGGGGGTGTAATGAGTCCTTGTGGATGTGGATTTATACAACAGTGCTCCAGGGCTCAGTGAAAAAAACTTGCTTTATACCAACACCGTAACATAACTATATGCCCACCTGGTGTCCACATGTTTAACATGCTTCCAGGAAAATTACACTGTAAGTGAATGGACAGTCTAGACCAGGGGTTTCAACCTTATCCCGCAAGGGCCGGTGTGTGTGCGGGCTTTTGTTCCAACCAAGCAGTTACACACCTGATTCTACTAATCAAGGTCCTTAGCAAAGACTCTAGTGATTGGTTAGTAGAATCAGGTGTGTAACTGCTTGGTTGGAACAAAAGCCTGCACACACACCGGCCCTTGCGGGATAAGGTTGAAGACCCCTGGTCTACACTCTAGAGCAGGGGTAGGCAACCCTGGTCCTGGAGTGCCGGAGACGGTCCTGGTTTTTGCTTTAATTTAATTAATCAGGTGTAATGAATGCACGTAAACCAATGCTAACATCGCATTTCACCATTCATAATATGCAAGCTCAGACTTGTAATCACCTATCAAATTCTTGCGATCCAGCTCAGATGGAACAAAAACCAGAAACGTCACCAGCGCTCCAGGACCAGGGATGCCTACGCCTGCTCTAGAGGCACAGTCCATATTCGCCGACGCCCACTCGGCATTCAGAATTAACCTGTGTCGATCTTTGTCAGATGTACGACACGTCGGTCGGTCATCATAAAACAGGCACAAGTTTAATTAGAGGCCACAGAAGAGTGACTGGAAAAGACTGACAGACAACAGAAAGCGGAGTGATGCTCGCACAGCCCCGCTCAGAGCCATGCGCACGGCGGTAGCGCGATGAGAAAGCGATGTGAATGAAATCGGCCGTGCGCGCACGGCAAGGGGGCACCGCGACCGTATTCACACACTGACTGTGACGCGCGGCTGTCTGGATGCTACGCCCGGATCAGCGTATCGTGTGGCGGGGTGGGCCGGCCTAACCCACCTCTGCTGCCCCTCTTGTACATAGCGGGCTCCTTGGTTTCCGTCATCCAATTGTACTCCGTTGGCATGGAAACGGGCCTGAGGTCACCTGAAAAGAAGTCCAAGGAGCACGTCAACCTGAGAGCGTGGAGGTGGGTGCGCGAGGGAGAGAGGGAGTTAGGAGCATATTAACCCTAGTGCACGGCGCTGGGCGCTCCAGGGGGTTGTGTCAGGAGGGGAAATTTGGTGGGGTGGGGTCTGGTGGGAAGTTACAGTGGGAATGTAAAGAGGAAGAGACCGTAAGGAGAGGTCACCAGGTAACAGAAAGAAAGAGAGAGAGAGAGAGAGCATAAGAGAGAGAGAGAGAGAGAGAGTGAATGCAAGAGGAAAATGAAGAAAAAGAAAGGGTGAGTGTAGACAGAGGGGAGGGGAGCGTGTGCAGGAGAGAAAGAGCAGAGGGTGAAGGGCATGGGAGAGGGAGAGTGTGGGCGAGAGGTAGGAAGGGAATAAGGGAGGGTGTACATGACGAGAGTTAGTGAGCGTGTGAGAGAGAGGAGGGCACTTGTGCTTCCAGTGTGGGAGATAAGGTGAGAGCCTCACAGAGGGCCTGTCCTTCCCACAGCTCGCCCCTCTCCAACCCCCTGTCCTGGCGCTGTTCTGGTGGATAAGGCCATGCGCCGGCAGGAATGGCATTCTCTAAATAGGCCGTCCCCAGCCAAGGCACGGGTGACAGGGCACTCTTGCTTTTTCCAAGAGGACATGTAAAACCGCCATTGTCAGCGCCTGGCAGGAGGACTGCCTCTTCTAGCGCGCTGACCGGAGCTGGCGGCCGCTCGGATGCGATTTCCGCCTGGCGTGCAGGAGGCGCGTCGCGAACGACGCCGGGCGTGTGCGGACCCGTCCCCGTGAGCCTCTGTCGCGGTGACTGGAGAGACGGCGCTGATGGGAATGGGGCTAGCAGGCTAGCGGCACAATGACACATGCAGGCACATGGAGGGAAAGAGCCCGGGGCGTGGCATGCAGAAGGCTGAGGGAGCGAGGCCTCGCGTCCCTACCGTGAGTCGGGGTCTTTTCTCTCCTGCGGACCCCCGTGGAGCGGCCCCGGTCGTACTCGGGCCCCAGGTGCACGCCCTCGCCCTCCATAAAGGTGTAGTACCTGCCGCTGTCGTGGTCCAGGTAGTAGCTGGGGGAGTCGGAGCCCTTCATGCCCGACTTGCCCATGCTGTACTTGCTGATGTCATCGCACGACATGACGGCCATCTCGTCCCTGCAGGGGAGAGGGAGGGAAATCTCATCAGAATCCTGAGCCATGCTAAACCAATGGGAGAACACTGCTTATGAAGAGTTCTGCTGAAGCTTGGTGGAGAACTTTAACATCAAACTCAAACAATATGCAAGATTTATTAATATCACATTCTAGACATTGAACTGGAGTGTTTATGATGATCTGGCCGGCTTACCGGGGTCCATAGAGCCCTGAGACAGGGGACAGAATGAAGACATCCTGCATGTTGGACCCGTCCATTGTGGAAGACATACCCATGGTGCTGGTTGGAGTGATGGAGTCACTGGTGGGGCTGGTGAGAATTGGCTAGAGAGCGAGAGAGAGAGAGAGAGAGAGAGGAGAGCAAGAGAGCTGTCAGCTTCAGTAACCTTTACCAAATATGCACCATGCTCAGACTTAGCTTCACTAACAAACCTGAAACAAATGTGAAAAGGCCATTCAGAAAGGCTTATTAACTGTTAAAAAGTTCAAATTAATAGCAGCCTGAGGAAAATCTATGTGCTCACACTGAGACAGGTGAGATTGATATTTACTGTAGCTACACTAATCCTTATCTGCACAAAACTTTCAGAATTAACTGATATATTTGAGTCAGACTGAAGGGTCCCATCCAAAATGCCATGAAAAGGAGAAAAAAATGTTATAGTTTTACTATGAGAGGGAATGAGATATAACTGTAATGGGAGAGGGCGAGAGAGAGAGAGAGAGAGAGAGAGAGAGAGAGAGAGAGAGAGAGAGAGAGAGAGAGAGAGAGAGAGAGAGAGAGAGAGAGAGAGAGAGAGAGAGAGAGAGAGAGAGAGAGAGAGAGAGAGAGAGAGAGAGAGAGAGAGAGAGAGAGAGAGAGAGAGAGAGAGAGAGAGAGAGAGAGAGAGAGAAGAGACAGACAGACAGACAGACAGAGAGACAGAGACAGAGAGCGATGGTAGAAAAATCAGGATCCTGCCATCAGTGGCACAGCCTGCCCAGGGACAGATTTCAGTTTGACACCAGAGGCGACACAATCAGTTTACCTAATGGGGTGAAAGTAACACAGGTTTCCTGCAGGCAGGGAAGGGTGTTTGATCAAAATTTCAACAAGGTAAAAGAACCAAGACCTCATTCCTGCATGCAATATGGAGGAAAGAGGCACGGGTGACCATTGGAGGCCCAGTGAGGCAGTTGGGCACAGATCTGGTAGGATGGTCTGAGAAGTAGTAAACAAGGATTTTCCAGAAAAGATTTGAATCAGATGTAACTTTACACTAGGGGGAACACAAATAGAATAAACTATGAATTACACATACAGTACCAAGGATTAAAGACAAATTCCACTGGGAGCTTCCATCTGGTTGTGAACAAATTGACAGAGCAAGCAATTTATGCCATTAAGAGGCAAATATATATATATATATATATACTGTATATATATATATATATATATATATATATATATATATATATATATATATATATATATATATATATGTATATATATACTAATTACAATTTGGAAACATTCAAATTGGTATGCAAACAAATTGCACCAGCAAATTGTATGGCCCACTTAAAAAGCAAGATTTTGCAAATTGCAACAAATACCAAACTGAAATTGTACATGCAGAGTTAGCCGTTTAATTGTGGAAGCATATAAAAAACAGCAACCACCACTCATATCATTACAAGGTCCCAAAATGTCCAGCTGCTGGCCCTGAAGCTCAGTTTACTAATTGCCACTGACACCACACAGCTGCAGGAAAAAGCTAGTCCAACAATACCAAAAGCATTTTTGAGAATGCTATCCATGCTACCTTGAGAACTCATTGTGGTGAACTATCATATAGTGATAAAAGTGAAAAATGACAAATGCAGAAATACATTGACATACAGTGTCAGAGGGCACGGCCTGGCTACAGCAGAGACTGGCTGACACCAGCAGACTTGGCTGCTGAGAGAAGAAAGGCTATGCTCATGCTGAAACCAACGACAGCTACAGACAGAGCTGCACTTCATTATCAAATGTGAAAAAAAAAAATTTGAAATCAGTGAAAACTACTTTCCCAAATTAAAGATGTGATATCCAAACTTGCTATAACCTGCTATAAAAGGAAACTTGCCGTCTAAATTTGGCAGCACAACATCCGCTTAGTGTTGGGACGGGGTGTTACAGAATTATACCTGATCAGACCTTATTTGGACAAACCAAGGGAAATGTGAAATGTGGAAGGCTTGCTCAAGATGGCATTTAAGCAAAGTCCAAAGACTTCTTCCCTGAGGAGAATATTCAATGTACTTAAAAACTTAAATAAATTTAAATAAATAAGACATCCACAGAGCTTGCAGAAAGATGCAGAGTGAAAGTATTGCTTTTCCTCAAAAAACTATACTGACTATGAATTTGTCATTTCAAATGTATTCTACAGTCTGTAAATCGTGTCTTGTTTATGTTTGCCTGTGACGTCATACACTCCTCCTCCAACAGTGCTCCTGTCCTGAGCCAGTAGCACACCCATCATTTTCACACAAATTAAATGTGCAGCCAGTTGCCAGATAGAGTTACAGTGAAGAAATGGCTGACTTTGCTGGAAAAGGTTCCCCAAGCTGTGTAAACAATGAAAAATGCTAACATTAGCCATGTAGCTATCGCTAAAGTTAGTCTACACGTGTATCGAACAACCCCGCACAGCTAGCCCATATATGATGAATCACATCACCCAGTTAGCAAAAGCCAGAATCGAGATGTTTAGACAGGTGGAAATCTAGGTTGAGAGACATTGTGATATAAACGGACTAGGTTAACCCCAATATAGCTCAGGTTTCATAGCCTGGCTACGTCCTAGTCGGCTAAAAAGCTTTCACTTTTCAACCAAATGTAGCCAAGTTTCACCAACTCATCAACACAAAAATATTCACTGAGAACTAGGAATCTGTGTAGCTAATGCATTGCTATAATATATTGGAAAGTTGCTATGTAAATATATTATTCATCACTTGTACAACGTGAAACTCATCGCTTGGCATTTTGGATGCTACAATAGCCAGTTTCCCATGACACTACATTCAACAATGTACCACGACTCTGCACAAAGACACAGGCTGTGAAAGAATCTGGCAACCACTGGGGCGGAGTTTCGACCCAGAGCAGCTAACAAGGTGATGTCATGCTCTGGGTTGGAATTGCAGTTCTCCCTTGTGGACATGGGGTTTCAAAAGATATATTGCACCTTTAATATTTGCTCTCAGACTTGACGAGTGATTATGTTTATTAATAAATACTTAGAGCCCAGCTTATAAGAACCCCCTAGAACCGGGGCGTATATTCTAATGTACAACGGTGTCCTGGGCACTGTGGTATGTGTACTTGGGTCTCGGAGTCAGGGCCCCACAAGCCTCACTCAGAGCTGGGTCCCAAGTCCCAAGACCTCAAATTTTAGCAATGGAATCTCAGTCACAAGAGCTCCGAGTACTGAGACAGGTAATAAGTCATAAGTCCTCCCAGATTTAGGAGTAAAACCTAAGTCACAAAATCTCTGAGTGCTGAGTCTGGTAACAACTCATAAGACCTCTGGGTTTCTTGTAAGCTAGAAAACAGTCCCCAGACCTCCGAGGCAAAGCCAGAGGAGGGTGCTGGTGCCAAGCACGGACTCCGAGGTATGCTGAGGCCCAGCACTGAGGCCTTCACATCATGTTATCTCTTGGCTTCCTTTGTTTCCATAGCACCTTGCCTCACTCTTACCAGAAACATTTCCTAAACACTGAGGTTACAGGTTTTGAAAATGATAAACTTGTTTTTCTCCCTGTGATAAAATTCAAATCCTTACATGCCATTGGCAGGGCATTTCTCCTGAAACACTTGAAACAGCACTGACCCAGCAATATACGTGAATACTATGTAAAAAAGAGAGCTACGACATCCAGGACTAAGAAGATGCTTACAGTACCAAGATTGTGTTTGTTTCAATGACCCTGGGTGCAGTTGCAAGTAGAAGGCATACTGTACATTTAGAAGCTAAATCCCAGGAGCGTGAACTTTATCTTACAGCAAAAGAAGATAAAACATTCATGCCAGTAATCATTTTGTAGTTTGGATTTCTATCTGCCTTGCCATTCTCAAATGAGTCGGAAAGAATCTGAATCATAGATACATTTGTCTGAGATGCCATCGTGCCGTCACATCATAAGGCTGTTATCTGTTTCTCTCTGTTTTTTTCTCCATCGGATAAGGGGCGGAAAGCCAGGCGACGCAGAGGAGTATTAATCACGCAAATGATCCCTTTCCCATCTCACCTTCTGCCTCTCTCAAGCAAGTCACGACACTGTGATCAAACTGCCGTGTTTATTACCAAAGAGGATAACGCCATTCTCCCTTCAGGCCACAAGCTCCTTCATTTCCATGCTAATGAGCACAGATATTCAGGAACACGAACGCAGCAAGAAATATATTTCAGGAAGAATACATCTTACCTTGGAACCCCCACCCCCCACCCCCCTTCCCTCCAAAATACATAAAGGATTGTGACAGAACCCCCCCCCCCCCACCCTTAATAACTGTGCACAGGTACTTAGCAACCAGGAAACACGCAAAGGTCTCTTGGCAACCACACAAAGTGGATGGCAACTGGTTAGCCTCGCAAGCAGATCTGACGCTGAAAATGCCAACACTAGATATACCGGAGAACAAGAGTTCAATGGCGAGTGATATCTGCAGTTTAATTTGTTCATTTCTTAGATTAAAGGTGGGCTATTTGAACAACAGAGCCATGGGTACACTCTATCCACCTGGAAGAAGAGGTTACAACCATGTGTTGGTGTCCAACCTAAACCAATAGCACTTCAGAGTGTAATTTATGTTCCCCTGACAACACATCTCACGTTAATATGAATGAACATGTGAGACAAAAATACATTTCATAGAAGCCTATGAGGATTTTTAAAGTGACTGTGATTTTGTAGTACTCAGTTCAGACCTTGGGTTATAAAATATAATGGGTTCAGTCGCAGCAACAATTCAATTCCCTCTCACAACACATTCAAATTATTTAATGTCAGGCTGGTGGGTGGCTCATCCTGTTAAGACAGACTGGTTTCAAATCATCGCATTGTCCGGGGAGAGATGGTTTTAGCCAGCCGGGATGACGGTGTCTCGTGGCACATCAGTGGCCACCGCTGCCCGACTGGACACAGGCAGTTCACCTGCTCAGCTACACATAAGCTGGCTTCTTCCAACTCGTGTACGTGCATACTTTTCAACCACGGCGTGAAAAGAAGCATCGATATCGCATGCTTTGGAGGAGAACACGTGCTCGTTTTCAGCCTTCCCGAATCGACGTCGGAGATTCAAATGAGCATTGCAGCATTAGCATGATTGATTGGGCATTCCAAAGTGGGGAGAAAGAAAGGGGGGAAAAGTAATTGAAAAAAGTAAAACGTAGTTTTTATATCACGCTCAAACATTTTATAAAAATATCTCGTCAGAATGTCAGTATAAACAGTCTATAAACGTTGGGAAATCAAACACACTCGAAGAAGCAAAATGGAAGCTCAGCATTTGGTAGAGGCCTAAATCGCACTCCAGAATGAAATGTGCATCCACAATATAACACCGCAGGCAAAGTACAGGAGCCTAGCTGTACAGGCCGCTGCTTATTACAAAGCCTGTCTTTGCTGTTAAGCAAAATCCTGAAATCCTTCAGGCCCCGTTCCCTTGATGGACACAGCACTGGGAATGTTGGCACCGCCCAGAGGAAGAGGTTATGGCAGAAGGCAGTCTTCCCAGGCCGGTGCGGGATTATGACTGGGATTGAGAGAAAACAGTAATTTGCTAATTACAGCGACGGGCTGGCTGTCTCTGGTGGGATGCACAGCATAGCGCTGAGCTCAGCCCAGCGTCGACAGTAAGATTACACACCGCCATGGGAGAGAGGAGGTCAGGAACACAGCACGCAGACAGGCAAGAAAATTCACCCCGGTAAAAACAGCACTTATAGCAAGGGATTCATAAACTTCCTGAAGGCGCGCAGTATTTATTCCGCACTTTTTTCCATCCTCTGCTCTTCCTTCTTTAATTAAGCTTTCGTTATTTTCCCTCTTCTTTTTTTTTCTTTTCATGAAAGGATGATTGCTGCAGCAGAGTGCAAATGTACTGGTGATAAGGTCTCGTGAACCCCATAATCAATGGGGATTGGTCACATTCTGTCACAGAGCAAAATACTTTTATCTCAATAGCAAAACACTATGATTGATTAAAATCAGTGAGTCAATCACAACCCGTGTAAAGTCTACTGAGGGGAATGCAAGGCTCCATGAACCCCATAATGGGTTGACCTACACTGCAAAAAAATAAATAAATAAATAAGCCAGTCTTAACAAGCATTTTAGTCTTATATTTAGACTTAAAATCTTAATTCTATTACTTTTCTGCTAAATAAGACAAAAACATTGCCAGTTAGATAATTTTACTAATTTACTTATTTTCTAATGGGGTAAGATAATTTTACTTGTCAAGCAAAAAGTAACTTAAAACAAGCTAATATTTTCTACATGAAAGAAAGAAAAAAGATTTTAACTCTCATTACAAGACTAAAACACTTGTTAAGACAGACATTTTTTGCAGTGTACCATGTGCTATCAGTCACTCAATGCCCACCCTCAACACTGACATCAGAAAAAGAACAGCTCCCAGCCCCCAAAACGCCGATTAAAACTTTTAGTAGATCAGGACCCCCCCCCAGAGCACAGGCCCCTGCTTTGCAGTGTGGGGAAGCACCAGTCATCCCTTACATCTCTGATCAATGCTCAGACGCTGTTTAATTGGTTCAATGGGTTGCAGTGGTAAAGTGATTTAGGACGTGGTTAAAGATGCTGTAATTGCTGGGGTTTAGTGGGAGTTCTGCCCTCCAATACTAGAATTGAGAGAATCATCATTAGAAGTGTTCCATTAGAGATATGATGTATTCTGCTACACAAACTTTTGTTATCTTAAGCCCTATTCAGGACGGGATAAGTTTTCAAATGTCTGTAAAGTAATTATTACCACAGGACGTCTGTAATGTTAATGGCGATTCGGACGGGATAAAGTATCTCCGTAATCAGCGTCTAGAATTACAGAGATGGGAGTGTCTACTCTATGTTGTCGTCACTCCGAAAATGTTCCCCACGAGTCATACAACGTTACACATCCTATCTTCGCTGCAAACTGATTGCTTCTGGTAGAAAATCGCTGTCAGGGAGCAATTGAAAAGATACAGGCGCCAAAAAAAACAAAACTATGTGGAGACAATGTTGGCATGGCAAACATGTCCACAAAAAGCGTGAGGAATCCTGCATTACACGGTACACCTCTTTATTAACGTTAGCTTGAAAAGAAACTGTTAAGCCATAACATGTATGTAAGGCTATAGCTAGGCTACAATAGCTTACCTAAAGCTGCCACAAGCGTTGCCCCACTGTAGCCTACTTTTGAGTCTGTTTTTTTCTTTCTCTGTCTTCTTATTTAATGTAACGTTACGTTAATTTAGAGGTCGGTCGATAGTTGGATCGAAGAGAGCACAACCAAATGCGTCCTCGGGTACTTACGTGAAAACCCAGTAGAAAATACTGGGGAAAACGAATTTCTCACAGGAAATAACAGAATTTTACCGGACATGTCAATTCGCATGGGATTGCTTTAACCTGGGGTAATTTTTACAGGACATTTAACAGTAGGTAAAAGACTCCGGAATCTTTACTGGCGCGGGAGCGCGCAGTCCGTAAAAGTTACGGACATGGCAGATTCAGACGGGACTAAAATAGCGGAGCTCCTCCGGTAATTATTACATTACCCCACCTCCCCCTGTAAAACTTATCCCGTCCGAATAGGGCTTTAGTCATCTCAGAGGTTTGACTACATGCGGTGCACTGGAAATTCGGTGCATAGCTGACGTCAAAGCTGACGTTTATCCTGGCCCTTCTTTCTGTAACAATAGAAGTTGTGGCCTACTTCTGTTTAATACTCACCTTTTTGCATCAGCTACAACAATGAGGCTAATTTCTAATTTGCAGTGATAACTTGGTGAATCAAAGCAGGTAGTTGGGAATTTACATGACTGTTTATACAATCAGACATAGGAGGGATTGCGGGGCCAGATCTAGAAGGTTAGTTTTGTGGTACTGCTGCACCAGCTAACACCCATACCCTTTGGAAAATGCCATGAGAACTTTAATGACCACAGTGAGTCAGGAACTTTTAGTGTTTCAAAGGACAATATGAGTTACGTAGCAATTCGCCCCATGACTGCACTGGGCTATTAGATTTATGCTACTTGGTCCAGAGGGATGACTGTCTTCTACTGACACATCAAACCCCTTCCAGCAGCAACATTGTTTTGCCAGACAGTCTCCCACCCAAGTTCTAACAAAGACCCTGCAGTTCAACTTCAGTTGTTTAACATGAGAAGGGTACAGAGTTGTATCGCTCCTGGTATTTAATTATAAATGTAAGTGTATGTATACATAGATAAGTAATGAGTAAATAAATTGATAAAAGAGTACCAATTGTTTAGTTGCCATATAATCTTATGTGCTTTCAGTTTATTAAGTAAACACTTAAATCTTCAAATCTGCTCATTTATCAGTTTTAAATCAAAAGATATTCATGAAATGTCCAGTGAAAGATATAAGCCTCAGTCTTGTCCTGATGAGGTGTGAGGCGCAGTTCAAAGGGCGGCCAACTCTCGAGCCATATGCAAATCCTCACATGGGCAGGGGTTTGAACCATCTGACCTACACCGCAAAACCTCTGGTGTAAATCTAACACTGCTGGTGTACATTTAATACCAGCAGTGTTAAATGTACACCATAGGTCTCATATAAACACCCTAGGGTGTGAAATGCACATCACCATTGTTGCTGTGTTTGATCCTTTCTCTATGTGTGGCCTTCTCTGCTTTCCTTCTGAATAAAGCAAGAAAGAAAAAAAGAAAGGAAAGTCTGCCTGTTCTCCTTTTATTAAAAAAGATGTGTGGTCCTGGGGTGTAGGGCAAAATGAAATCATTATTCTGCCTTCTGCTGGTGAATTGTGTTGCAAGAAGTTTCGTTTCACAGAGCAGCTGAGAAGAACAATCCGTCTGGACACTCAAATCGCCACCGCAGAACTGCAACACTGTCCAACCCATTGTGAAACCGCAGAAATATCACACCAAAACACATGCTGAAAACTGCATTTCCATAAACAACACTTAATAGAAAAACACACAATACTGTTTTGCAGTACTTCATGACGGACCTCAATGTTCTTGACCAACACTGCACTGCACCTCAGCAAAGAACCTCGTTGTGGTGCCCAGCCCAAAGACACAACACAGTTCCACAGGGTATGTCAATATGTCAATTCCTAAGGTGATTCTTTTATTGGAAGCAGGACATGTTAAGTACGTTTTGAGAATCTTCTCCACTATTTTTTAGGTCAGGCCACTCACATCAACTGCTGTGAACAAGAGCCCTTCTGTCAAAATCTCTCAACATAGAAAATATTGCAGAAATCAGCTTATGAAATAAGCATCAGAGGGTACAAAAATAACTAATGGCTACTAGAGCAGAGCAGAGCAGATTAGGGATTACTGTCACGCATGGCGGACTGTGGAGGTCAGGGATGGGTGTGAAAGAAAATAAAACCTCCACAGCCCTGTGGGGGAAAATAGACTGCTGCTTTACATCATAGGACTGCCAGGTTCTCCCACTTTGTATGTGCACACACACATACACACACAACACACACATACAAACACACACAAATGCGCACACACACACACACACACACAAACACCTACACAGACTAAAGAGCATGATAGCATACATACAAATACTCGCACCACACACACAAACACACACACATACACACACAAATGCACGCACACACGGACACATACACAGAGTAAAAAGCACGATAGCATACATACACACACTCACACCACACACACACACGTACGTACACGCACGCACACACATCTCAGACTGGAGTCTGCTTGTGTACACTCTCCACTGTATTCACTACGCGCACTTTGAACACACTTGAGCAGGCCTCACAGTGAGTTCCACAGAATTGTTTCTTTTCCCCTCCAGATTATGACTGCTGTTGTTACAGGATGCATCTCCTTTTTGTTGTTGTTGTGGTTATTGCTGCTGAAATGTGATTGGCACCTCTATGGGACACTTCAGCTGCGCACAGTGCCGAGCAGATGGCGGCCCGCTCTTCGTTCTGCTTGTCCCGATACAAAGCTGGGCGCAAACCGCCTCTCCAGAATCCTCCACTGGATAAAATTGCATTGGGCGCAATGATTTAAGTGCACCAAAAGCTGGCTCAGCACACCAGCGCGCTGCCGGTGCACAGGAACGGCAATAAAAATTTCCCAGAGACAAGCGCTTAATCCCAACGTGAAGCAGGCAGTGCGTAAAGCCGTATGCTGTACCGTTTTAAATGCCAGTCGTACCTTGGCGCGGTTTCCTGTACGTGTACTCTGACATACGCCGACAAAATCTCAAATATTGAGCTTTTAATAAGCCAAGAAGCCGGGGAATTATTGGACAGGAGCCTCAGAAATGGAAGAAGACAGAGAGAGAAAGAGAAAAATAAAGGGCGAGCGAGTGAGCGAGCGAGAGAGGGAGACAGCTCAGCGAGATCAAGGCAGGCATACCATACGAAAATGAATTAGTCTAATGTGCTTCTAAAAATAACAGCTGTGTGATCCAGGGCTCCCCAAGCGATCGGCGAGGCAGCTCTCCGACGTCAGCCCACACCCTTCTGCCCCTCTCCCACCTCCTCCTCCTCCTCCTCCTCCTCCACCTCCTTCTTCTCCTCCTCCACCACCCCTCCTCGCCGAACCCATTCTCCACACAGCCCCTGCTCCCCTCCCTCGTAGCCTCAGAGCGAATGAAGGGCCGGTTTGAAATTCGCTGATCTTCCCGTGAAGCACTTTCCAGCGAACCAGATCTTGCATGGGGCACGGAAAGTTTTAGCTCCACAGATCTGGCCTTCACTCCAGCGATGTGCTTGGAATGCCTGCATTTCACGTGTATAACACACCGCAGAATCTTCTTGCATTAGAGGAAATGGCGGGAAATCAATGGTGCCCGTGCTCCGTTGTGGCCTGGGGTGCCCGTCCACGTCCTGCTCTTCTGACCAGAGTGAATAAGGTGGGAGGGGAAAGGGGGTGGGGCTTTGAAAATAAGGGGGTTACGTCTAAAAACAGTGGACATGAACAGCTGTGATGAAATCCTGTGATCATTAAAAAATGTGACTCAATATATGTGAGGCCTGCATTATACAGTGCACACAGCGACTGCAGATCCAGAGAGGGGTTGTCCTTATGAATAAATAATGCATAACCAAATAATGACATTACTTTAAATATATCAAATATATTACCAAAAATGTAGCCCGTCTTTCATATTATACTTCACCTTGATGTTTATTTGAAAAAAGTTTATATAATGTGCATGAGTGTGGTCATTTTTGGTAATTGTTTTTCTATTCGAAAAATATGTAGCACAAAATTATTTATGGGAAATGATAACCTTACACAACCACTGCTTCCATTTCTTCTGCACCTATTGAAAAAAAGCAAATGCTGCTCTGCTACAGTAAAGCATTAATTCAACAGCACTGCCACAACACCTACAATTTTTAGTCAGATAAGAGCTTTCTCCAGGGAAGCTGTCCAAATAGATATCCTCATATCTCCTTCCCTGTAGCATTATTAAACAATTAATAATGACCCCATATTCCAGCCTCTACCTTTACTTCTTCAATATTTTTTTTCCCCTGTACATTAATTAAGATTATTGTAAGACGGCTGATTTTTTGATTGAGGTGTTGTTCCAATTATTTTGTAATTAATATTATACATTTCCCAATAGGACACTGGCTGAACAGACCAGCTGCAATCTGAGCAATCTACACCTTCAATTTCGAAGTTAAATTCACTAATCTGGGGATGAAGTGATTAAGGCCACTGCATGATATGGCGTGCTATAACAGGAGTCACCCTCCTTTGACACAATGTCTGCACTCCAAGCACCTGCTGTAGGGCTTTGTTGCGTGGGGAGCTTGCTTTAGATCTGAATCGTGAGGGTGACCAATGAAAATCTGTCTCAGGGAATCTATCTCTACAGCCCACACCTTAAAGAAAAAACTCCAGGCTGAAACACTTACATCATTAGGAAACTTGTTGCAGTGATGTACAATTCATTCCAGGGTTTATTATCTGATACGTTCGTTATCAAATATGTATTACTTTATTGCTATTCACAATTTTTCCACTTGCTATCCTGTCAAGCATCTTCTGGATCTGCTTCTTTTGTTATTTACCCAACGTTACCCAGAACGACTTTCGCCGCCCCCTTTGTGAGAACATTAGCTAAAAGGCCAAAGCAAAGTCAGCGATGTCGGCCACCCGCGAAGCCGCATTGTTGCATTCTGGACTATTGAGGCTATTAGCACTGCGGAAATCTTGTATGTCCTCTTGATAAATTATTTATTTCTTTCAGTAGGAGTACTGCAGAAGGTTTATTAGTGGAGATTCAAGGCAAAACCACTGACTTATTGTCACTAATGGGCTGAAACGAATATCTGATATTTATAGTCGATGCGATAGCGAGTGACACACTCTCATATTAAATTGCACTGTGCCTGCTGTGGCAATATCACCACGTGACGTCACATAGTCTACAGAACTTGAATTCAGCTGTGGAAAACTGAAATACTACACAAAACAGAAAAACAGAACATGGGTTTGCATTTTACATCACCAATATGCAAATTCTAACAATGTCAAATTGTTTTAGCCAGGAGTTTTCCTTTAATGGACAAATTCATGATGTCCACAACCAGGCCGGGTTGGGCTGGAGTGATGGGCTCTGGGATGATAGAGCACGGGGTTGATGGCTGGTCAAGTATGGTTTGGGGTGGGAGGGGGGTTTGGCAGGGTTGGGGTTACCTGGAGGGCGAGGGGTTTCCAGCGCACGTTCTTGAGTAAGGCAGGAGCAGAGGTCAGGGGGTTTGGGGTGGGAGGGGGGATTGGCAGGGTTGGGGTTACCTGGAGGGCGAGGGGTTTCCAGCGCACGTTCTTGAGTAAGGCAGGAGCAGAGGTCAGGGGGTTTGGGGTGGGAGGGGGGGTTTGGCAGGGTTGGGGTTACCTGGAGGGCGAGGGGTTTCCAGCGCACGTTCTTGAGTAAGGCAGGAGCAGAGGTCAGGGGGTTTGGGGTGGGAGGGGGGGTTTGGCAGGGTTGGGGTTACCTGGAGGGCGAGGGGTTTCCAGCGCACGTTCTTGAGTAAGGCAGGAGCAGAGGTCAGGGGGTTTGGGGTGGGAGGGGGGGTTTGGCAGGGTTGGGGTTACCTGGAGGGCGAGGGGTTTCCAGCGCACGTTCTTGAGTAAGGCAGGAGCAGAGGTCAGGGGGTTTGGGGTGGGAGGGGGGTTTGGCAGGGTTGGGGTTACCTGGAGGGCGAGGGGTTTCCAGCGCACGTTCTTGAGTAAGGCAGGAGCAGAGGTCAGGGTGTTCTGCGGCCTCTTCTTCAGTGTTAGGATGACTCCATTCGGGTCTTCCCGAAGAGCGTTGACCAGGTTCTTCAGCTGCCAGCCCACCTGAGGAAGCAAAGACACATTGCCACAAAACCACAGCCTCGGCCTTTGCCTCTCGGCCCCCGGCGCCTCCCACAGCAAGGGGGTCCTACAGCAGTCAAAACAACTAGGCAAAGAGGGCACGCAACGTTGTCCATTGCCAGAACATTGCAAAACTGAATTAAAAAATCACCCATTTGACCAACAAATGGTGGCGTGCTAGCCAAACCAAATAGTTCTTCAAAGATCCTCTCTCTCTCTCTCTCTCTCTCTCTCTCTCTCTCTAACACACACACACATGCATTCATGAACAAACACACACAGACACACACACACACACACACACACACACACACACACTCCCAAACAAACACACACAAGAACACGCACACACACACACACACACACACACACAAATGGTAGTTCAAACACTTTGGTGTATACTTGAATTATTGAATGTTACAATATGTAAAATTACTGCCATTCAGCAGATGCTCTTATCCACGAAAACTTACAATGCAAACACAAGTGCAAAGATCAGGGACCTAAGTGCAGTAATTCACTCGAGGGGGAAAGTATAGTCTCAAGACAAGACATGCAGACTCGATTGACAACTAATGCAAACAAAAACACAACTAGCCAAGTCAGCATTAAACTATTCTATACAAATAAAAGACAAGAACCACAGGTGTTAGGAGAGCGCTAGGTAAAAGCACTACAAAGGATGGAGGATGCCAAACCCCCATTTCGCTAATTCGCCGTGTAGTGCAACTATTCCACAGATGTTTCACCAGTAAATTTGTTGTACAAATACAGGCCCAGATAAGAAGGAAAAGCTCATTAAGTACTTCAGATTCACATAGCATGGGCAGGCTGCAGGCAGAGCAATCGGGAGCCTTTAGCCTTTAGTGACAGGGGCCTTCAACTCCTGACCTCAGCCCTTGTCTGCCTGATGAGCTGCCAGAGCCAGGGGACCCTGATCTCTGACCGGGCTATGAAAATGGTCAGGGAGAGTTCAACAGCCCAGGGACTGCCAGCTGGAGGGATTGGGCAGCAGAGACAGGGAGTGGTGTGCCTGCATGCCACGCCTCTCACAGACAGCTGAAGCCCTGCTCTCTGGGTAACTATTTTGGAAGGACACCTGGGAATGCATCACTCCCCCGGCCCTGCTCACCTGCCCAAAAACATAAAAAGCCCCAGTATATTGGGGCTGGGGTTGGTTATACAGTATTGGAGTTGGGTATGATGTTTATAATGGGGCTGGGTTGGTTACACAGTATTGTTTATAATGGGGCTGGGTTAGTTACACAGTATTGGAGTTGGGTATAATGTGTATGTTGGGGCAGGGGTTGGTTATACAGTATTGGAGTTGGGTATAATGTGTATATTGGGGCTGGGGTTGGTTATACAGTATTGGAGTTGGGTATGATGTTTATAATGGGGCTGGGTTGGTTACACAGTATTGTTTATAATGGGGCTGGGTTAGTTACACAGTATTGGAGTTGGGTATAATGTGTATGTTGGGGCAGGGGTTGGTTATACAGTATTGGAGTTGGGTATAATGTGTATATTGGGTCAGGGGTTGCTTATGCAGTATTGGAGTTGGGTATAATGTGTATATTGGCGCAGGGGTTGGGTATACAGTATTGGAGTCGGATATAATGTGTATATTGGGGCAGGGGTTGGGTATACAGTATTGGAGTTGGGTATAATGTGCATATTGGGGCAGGGGTTGGTTATACAGTATTGGAGTTGGGTATAATGTGTATATTAGGGCAGGGGTTGGTTATACAGTATTGGAGTTGGGTATAATGTTTATATTGGGGCTGGGGTTGGTTATACAGTATTGGAGTTGGGAATAATGTGTATATTGGGGCAGGATTTGGTTATACAGTATTGGAGTTGGGTATAGCGTGTATATTGGGGCAGGGGTTGGTTAGACAGTATTGGAGTTGGGTATAATGTGTATATTGGGGCAGGGGTTGGGTATACAGTATTGGAGTTGGGTATAGCGTGTATATTGGGGCAGGGGTTGGTTAGACAGTATTGGAGTTGGGTATAATGTGTATATTGGGGCAGGGGTTGGGTATACAGTATTGGAGTTGGGCATAATGTGTATATTGGGGCAGGGGTTGGGTATACAGTATTGAAGTTGGGTATAATGTGTATATTGGGGCAGGGGTTGGGTATACAGTATTGGAGTTGGATATAATGTGTATATTGGGGCAGGATTTGGTTATACAGTATTGGAGTTGGGTATAGCGTGTATATTGGGGCAGGGGTTGGTTAGACAGTATTGGAGTTGGGTATAATGTGTATATTGGGGCAGGGGTTGGGTATACAGTATTGGAGTTGGGTATAATGTGTATATTGGGGCAGGGGTTGGTTAGACAGTATTGGAGTTGGGTATAATGTGTATATTGGGGCAGGGGTTGGGTATACAGTATTGGAGTTGGGCATAATGTGTATATTGGGGCAGGGGTTGGGTATACAGTATTGGAGTTGGGTATAGCGTGTATATTGGGGCAGGGGTTGGTTAGACAGTATTGGAGTTGGGTATAATGTGTATATTGGGGCAGGGGTTGGGTATACAGTATTGGAGTTGGGCATAATGTGTATATTGGGGCAGGGGTTGGGTATACAGTATTGGAGTTGGGTATAATGTGTATATTGGGGCAGGGGTTGGGTATACAGTATTGGAGTTGGGTATAATGTGTATATTGGGGCAGGGGTTGGGTATACAGTATTGGAGTTGGGTATAATGTGTATATTGGGGCAGGGGTTGGGTATACAGTATTGGAGTTGGGTATGTTTATTATGGCACAGTAATCTGTATTGTGGAATAACACAACCAAGGAGAGGACATGTAAGACAGCAGAAACTCAAATGTTCTCCTTCTGAATTTTTTCTTCTTCTTTGGATAAAATCCCCGCAGGTCCCCATTATTTTCTCAGATGTAATTAATTATGCATGATCGCACTGCTCCATTTTTGTTCCCCTGATTGTATAATGTATGTATGAACTATTTATTTTTTTTACAGAATTATTTAAAATCTGCCTCATTATTTTCACCGTTTCTCTCTGCAGTGCCCAGCCACAGGAGGAAAAGAACAAAAGTGGCCGGAAACAGACCTGGAAAGAGGCCGGAGTCCCATGGTCACACACACACACACACACACACACACACACACACACACACACACACGCAAACCCCCCCCCCACACACACACACACGCATGCATACATATCTGTAATTGTGTGTGCATGTGTGTGCGTCTGTGTATATGTATGGACTTATGGACTTGCACTTGTAGATAGTGCTTTTTTTTCAGGATATTCCTAAATTATCTTTGGGGGTATATTCCAGTAATAAATAAATAAGTATCATCATAATCATAATAATAGGACTCTCAAACAGAGAAGTTCAGAATTCACAATTATGTACAACATTGGTTCAGCCACACTATGATGGTAACGGAAGGAGACTGGTTAAGTTTAATTTTAACCCTTGTTGACAAGAAAAGATCCATTTCACATACATACACATATGCGTGCACGCACACACACACACACACACACACACACATACACACACACACACACACACACTAATTCCTCTAGGGGCAGGCAATCCAAGCAATCAATGGTGCAGTTGGGCTGAAGCAAGCCTTTTCCTTCTCGCAAAGTCACCCACTCATGCGTTACTGTCACCACTGCCCTTGGGCACTGTGTGTGTGCGTGTGTGTGTCTGTGTGTGTGTGTGTGTGTGTGTCTGTGTGTGTGTGTGTGCGCGTGCGTGTGTGTGTCTGTGTGTGTGTGTGTGTGTGTGTGTGTGTGTGTGTGCGCGTGCGTGTGTGTGTGTGCACATGCACATGTGCATCTGTTCACTTTGTCTGTATTTTTTCTTAGATGTATCACTGTGAACACTGTGGTTCCTAGGATACCACGTGTATCTCACCCAGGTGTTACCCTCATTTGTAAAATAATTTTTTTTTTAAAACTACTCGTGCTACCAACTGGCCACCATGCTCCTCTCTTTTAGATGTTCTAAAAGTAAGAACAAGGCTCTTCTCCCTTAAGGGCCAGGCCAGAGCTGGCTGCCATTACTGGGTCTGGATTTTGAAACGTGACACGATTAAAAATGTAACTTTCAGCTCTAAAAGCATCTTGGCTGGGGGGAGGAGGGGGCAGTTTTGCCTGTCAGAGACACTTTGAACCCCTTATAAAGTGTCAGGGTCATAGCATCATACATCCACAGTCCATGACACCATTTTGCTGCGTTCGTTTCAAAGATAACTAATTTTCTCATCCGAGTACCGAATCATTTTGCCCCTGGCTGTGATCACTGATCGACTGCAAATGGTATGCAGAAATTAGCAGCAAGACAGCAAGAATAATAATTTAACAAGCTGTATTATCAGTATCTTTATTTGGCCCTGATGCTTCTCCTCACCTCGTGATCAAAGACACACTATGCAGAGAGCCTGCGTTTCCTGTTTCTCGGGACTCAAGCGCATGCCTCCTCGCTGTGGATGGTTAATGGAGGGTTTGAAGCTATGCCCGGGGAATTAAACGTTCTGTCGCCTCCCAGGTAGAGGCTCCGCAACTGGAAGGCATCAATCATCTTTGCTCCAGAGCACTGGGAGATGGGCTCTCTCAACCGCCCAGAGCCTTGCTCAGAGCCTCATCCACATCGCAACAGGAAGCCACCTGAACAGAACACGCCCACATCCCACCATGGGTCCGCCCACAGCCTTCATAGGGCCTGCACACAGCCTGTTCAAAGCCAATCCAGAGCTAGCTGGCACACCCCACCCAAAGCTATTGCTGGAAACATCAGAGGGGTGTACTACGAAGCGAGATTAAGGGGATAGCGAGCTAAATTAAGCTTCAACCCTGGGTATTCTGTATCACGAAGCAGACTCACTTTTAATCTGCTCCGGGGCAGGTGATGTTCAGGATAACAGATTGAAACATATAAAAGCACCGACCGCCCTTTGACTAATCAACTCCTTGGCTTTGGAAAAAGGCGTCTCCGTTCCAAAGGATCCCGTAGAGATATGTGCGGATACTGAGGGAATCTCTTCGCAGGGCGACATTAGTGAGTTCCGCAAAAGATTTTCTGAGTTCCGGAAAATGCTTGAGAGACTTTTTTATGGAGAAATGTTTATGTGATTGCTTCAGCAATATTTTAAACATGCAGTATCAAGTTTAAAGTTTAGGAGATCTAGAATGTAATAGTACAGTTAGTAGTAGTCACATTAGAAATAAACTGTATGACTATACTGAGAGTATAGATTTATTTGTTACTAGTGGTAAGGTGAATAAGGTATTAACTAGCCTAACGAATAACCTACACGATGAGCATTTTTTATAAAATAATTTTTGCAAAAGCTCAACGGTGTTGCTTTTTGCTCATATGATGTTCTTATCCATCCATTATATCTGTCCGTATCGGTCTTTTTTCCCCGCAGG
Organism: Synaphobranchus kaupii; assembly: GCA_029718625.1. NCBI lineage: Eukaryota > Metazoa > Chordata > Actinopteri > Anguilliformes > Synaphobranchidae > Synaphobranchus > Synaphobranchus kaupii. The sequence continues at coordinate 21,383,182 of CM056393.1, forward strand.
AGATAAATGCATTGCTCTAGTACAGCCCATGCTGCACCGCTATAGTCTCGTTGTTGCAGACACCGCCCCTTTTATGGGAACGCGCACGTACCTTGATTAATAAAGCCTGTGTTCACTTAGCAAGTTGATAACCACGTTTGTACTACCGGTTAAGCCAGATTGCTTTCTGAAGCCAGCTAAAGTAAAGAACCCTGGCTATGTTAAGCTTCCTTCGTAATATACCCCCGAGGGGGAAAAGAAATGTATACATACGATTTTCAACCTTGCAATGCAGACAAAGATACAAGCGCATGCACGCATGCACATAAAAACACCCAGATTGCAGGAGGCTCGTTCCAGACAGTTTAACCTGCTGAAATTGATTTCTAGGTGACCTGGCAGTGTCTTTTGTGGAGATTACAGTTACGATGTAATCATTTGCCAGAGGCCTTTTGCCAAAGCAACTCACAACAGTGCATTTTGCATGGCAAACAAGATGTCCAGGAGACAGTTCTGTTGAAGGCGGCATTGAGGGATGGATTCAGGTGGATATGATCTTTCAGGATATTTCAATATAATAGAGGTTTTTTATCACAGCAGACTGCACACACCAGTCAATCTTTCACATATTTTTTATAAAACAAACATGTTCTATGATAGCGAGTCATTACCTGGAGATGTGACATGGTTTTGCGGAGCACGGGCATTGCCTGGGAGCTGTCTGTATTCAGTACAAATGCGCAAGGTATCATCAAGGTAAATTTTCTCATTCAGTTTTGTCTTCTTTTTTTACATGAATCTCTCCTCTGTGAGATACTGAAGTATAGCCTATACTTAAGGACAGTGGACACAGCCCAAATAAATGCTTCCCACATTCACGGTCCAGCAATCAGCAAGCACCCTGAGAAGGTGGGTGTGTCCATGAGGTTTTTCCAGGAGGAGGCTACTCGTGAGAAACTTAACAAAACCCCGTTTCAAAGTTGTTGTCTTGTTAAGTGGTGACTCAATCAGCGTTCAGCACTGATGAGTCATACTGAGTCACTGGCCTTCTGGTTCTGACGGCAAGGCACATAAATAACATTCGATCAGAATGACTAAAGCAGCAAATGGTGAGAGAAAAAAGGGCGACAGCAGAGCAGGCCCTGACCTCTGGAATGGCACTGTCCGAAAAAAGCGGCCCCCCGACACCGGACCTAATGGGATTGAAACGTGGGCCTTCAGACGGCATACCCAGACAGAGCAAAACACGACGCATCACGTGACCCCAGGCTCCGAGCCCCCGGTGGCTCATACACAGGAAGACAGTTGTGTCTGTCCGATTTGGTGGAGGGTGAAGAGACAGAGGGACAGTTATGACATCAATCTCAAGCACGTCGATCACTCCGCAAGCCAACGGGGCTTGAAAAAACTTACCCATGAAAAACTTACCCATGAAAAAAAAGCACTTTTTAGACATTTCCTGACGCACATCCCTCTAGGTTTGCTGTGCGGAAAGGGACACTGCTCTAAACTGTGATCTCATTACCACTGTTTTGCACACTTTCACAGATATATCGCTCATCACCCCTATTAGCGGATCAAATGAAATCTTGAAAGAAAAATGGCCCAGTGACGTCACCTATTACCGTGCCATTACTCAAGTATCATTGACAGAAGACCTTTCATTTCAACCATGGAATGATTAACCGTGGGTCTAGAAAGCCAGGAATAATTTCTAATTGCACTGGAGCTCAGCTGTGCAGACTCCACCCTCCGTCGTCTGCACTCTTGAACAAGACCAGCTGCGCAAGTGTAGACTCAACCCCCACTCATCTGCACTTTTCGACAAATATAGCTGCATCCTATTGATTAACTCTGCAAATATGAGCCATCAGGAAAAGGGATAAAGGATACGGGTGGTTAGTATTCCTTCTCACCATCCCCACAATCACAGTCATACAATTGAAACGGTTGAGAATAGTAGGGAAGGTAGAATGATAGAAGCCGGGGTAAAAACATCACAGTTCGCCGCTGCAGTGACTACCAGTCATTTTGCCATCAGAACACTGTCCCAGTACGGTCTTTTCCTGAAGGTATGAGACGCAATATCGACAGTGAGGAGTTAACACACCAAAAACGCAGGCAGTTCAGCATGGAAAACGACATTACATTAATGGCTTTTGAGTGGTAGCCAGTCCAAGAAATAACCTAAGCAGAACAATGGCATGATTTCACCACAGCATGTGTAATTTAAATCCAACTAATAGATACATTTTTGCAAAAACAACAAAAAAAAAGAGTTTGCTCAATCAAAACGGAAAGGATTACAAAGCAGCAAAACATATTCCAAAAGCATTAGACAGTTATAAAAGCTAAAAATGGGGAAGTAGTTACAGCTGTTGGAGCAGAAAAAGGATGAAGATTCAGCGAGAGGTGGAAAGGACAGGTGTGGAAAATGAACAGAAACCACAGGCCAGTTCTCAGTGCTGCTGTAATATCGATGAACTATACCAATTTTACCGCTCTAGAGATTTAACAAGCTTGTGAAATGAAGAAATTTTGAGAGCCAGCCAGTATATCCTATATATTTGTGTTTCAGTTATAAAAAGGAAGGTGCAGTAGACCAAGCTAAACTGCCAAGTTAAATGACTGCTTTCACATTTAGCTAAAATCCTTGGCTGAGGGGGAAGGAAGGGGTACTAATTATATATAGCATCAAGCAAAGGTCGTATTATTCAGCAAATATTCCACATCCCTGTAGTCCAGTGATAACTTGTTACATGGCTTACTATGAAGGCCGGCACATCTTTTCAAGGCACATCTTTTCGCAAACAGACAACGGAGGTCAAGAGATAAAACATGAGAGGTGAACGGGCCGAAAGTTGAGTGACCGCGAGATTGACAACGCGAGTGACACACAGTGCAGTCCTTCGCTGCTCAAACAGGTCGTTTCTCCTTTGCGCCGTTTTTCCCATTTGAACATTCTTTACCTGTCACACAACAAGCTTGTGTGCAACATGGGAAAACGCAAACAGCAGCGGCACTAGTTTTCAGTCTTCTGAGCCTCGTGTCGGAGGCATGTCACAGCTCCATCACGCCTGGACATGGAAATGTACATAACATGACCGAAAGCATCCCGGTGAATGCCAAAGCAGCAGCAGCATAGCAGGATTCAGTGCGGTTAGTAAGGCTACTTCAGCGTTTAACTGAAGACCCGGTGATAGACTGTTCATTCACTGCTCTGAAAGACAGGGCTGCTGTTTCTGGGCAGTCAGCGCTGACCAATCCCACACCGCAGGGGCGGGTCCGTGAGGTCAGGGCAAGGACGCAAGGCCGCGCCGGACTCACCACAGTCTGGTGGTTGACCTGGATCACCTCGTCTCCCGCGTGGATCTTCTTACACTGGTCTGCCGGAGACTGCGGATGTAGAGAGGCACAGGAGAGGAGAGAGAGCACAGGGGAACGGACTTTAACAAACCTTTCATCGGTCCCCAAGTTGTACTTAAAGATGAAACATAATGAAAATCAGAACAAAAAACAAGATGTAAATGAGTTATTAAAAATAAGAGAATTTTCCAGTGGGGAACATATTTCATTATAAATGTACCAAGATTTCAATAAAATGTAACAGTCAACCTTTATTTTTTTACCCGTAGCATACTTGAAAAGAAAGAGGAGAGAAGAGATTAAGGTAAGAGAGAACTGTGTACCAAACTGGGCCTGCTCAACATAAGGGTTTCCACCCACTGCCACTCCCCAGTAGTCAATACCCTCCTTCCATTTTCCCTCAGTGACATTAACAATACCCACTTCTGAGAGCCCGATAACCAGATATCAACTCTGTTTCAAGGCATTCAATTACAAAACCCATGTAACATTGGTAAATATACCATAGTTAATTCCATTTTTAATTTTTTCAAGGTCAGGCAGCAAATGAGCCTGTGTAACACAGATTATCGTCCTCCTAAAACAGATCTCTGTGTCCAAGGATCCCTGTGCACTGCAGGAAGAAGAAAAGTCATAATCTTCTTGGTTCCATGGTGGCAAGCATAGATACACTGATGGACAGTGGCAGATGCAAGTCGCACTGTATCACAGCAGAGCTTAACATCGCCATGGGATTATCCCACACCGACTAGGAGGAGTTAATGAAGAGCACAGTGTCCACCAAAGTCTCTCAGTGGATCTCATTCTTTTAGAAAGCTTGCATTGCTTTACAACAAATGAGGCCCCATGGACTTTGTAAACTCTCTCTCTCTCTTTGTCTCTCTCTCTCACACACACACACACATACACACACACATACACGCAGACACATGCACACACACACAAACACGGACACATACACGCACTTGCACACACACGCGCACACACACACACACACACACACACACACACACACACACACACACACACCACACACACACACACACACACACACACACACACACACACACACACACACACACACACACACATACATACACACACCCTATGCTGGCTTTGGCAGCTCATTAATTAAAAGAGGCACATTGATTGCAGCCATCTGCAGACGCAGAGCCCTCCTCCTCTGCTGGTGCATTTTTTCTGCCGTTCCCACCGCTTATTATCCACCCAGCCACCAATTACGGGCTCCCAATTAACTGCTCTAATTGGGTGCTTCACCCAGAGACCAAACGAGGGGAGCTTTCCCAGAGATTAGGGCAGGCAGTGGTCCAAGAGAAGGCCGGTTAGGGAGGGCCGAGGACGCAGTCACATTTCTCTGAGGACCATGCCATAGTGAGCCGAGGACAGGAGACACGTTTGAAGAACTTTCTATCAAAGTTATGATCCCTTCGCCCACTTCCAATCTCAAGCGTGATGATGTCACGGCCTCAGGAGCTGCCAATCACTGACTTGTTCGACCAATAAAATCTTCTGTCACTCCACAACAAATGTCGTAGCTCCTCCCATTGTGGAGCATTAAGTTCTCTGAAGCAAGTGAAAATGCTTTTGTGCACTACACAGAAAAAGACAAAAAAAAAAAAACGAAATGGTCGGTTATAATCTGTGAGTCATGAATAGGATACAGAAGCTCCACCTTTTTGGTTTCATGAAGCCTCCTTTTCTCATTGCTAATTTGTACTTTTGTGAAGATCACAAAAGGAGTTCTGGCTAACGCACTTAATTGCACTGATTTTGAGGTTGAATGTCCTGTGGCCTCCCTCTTAGACAGCATCTGCTCATCGGTATCGCCATGTCAACGTCGGCACACGTGAGCGACAGATGATGTGTTTCACATTCTGTCGCCCAGCCAGAGCGCACTGACACAGATACTGTACCCCAGCACCTCTCTCTTCTGCTCTCCTTTCCCCTCTCCTTTCCCAGCCATCCTGCAATGGGCACTGTCTCCCAGGAAACAATGTCGTTGCATAGAAACAGGACTTGCTACCGTGGCAGCCAATCAGAAACAGCGACGGGACCAGTGGTTAGGTTCCTGCCCTTGTCCAGGAAGAAGGGAGGGAGAGAAACGCAAGGGGCGGCGGCGGCATCGCGCGTTGCCGTCACCCTCACAAGCGAGTCAGCTGCTTCACGGCCGGCTGAGAGCCTGCAGTGGAGTCCGCTACACCTTCCTCCCCCCTAACAACACCAGAGCACCGTAGGCGGAGGGTGAAGCAACTAACTGCAGGGTAAGGCTAGGTTATGGCGGGGTAGGTATCGACCTTCGTGCAAGGGCACGTAGTGCGCGAGCAGCAGAACTTTTTGCATTAATTTCACCGTAAATACAGTTTGATGAGTAAAAGAGCCCATGTAGGCTTTGGTTGTAAAGTAGTCGTGTATCGGGAGACATAAAACCACCCACGAAAATGACAAGCAACAAGTCTATACCGTAATTCTGTGTGAGATTTTCTAAAACAACAGTTTTTTGTGTGTGTTTTTTTTTTTTGGTAAAGTTGGTACCTGGTACCTAGGTTTTAGGTTTGGTTCAGATTTTTGTAGTATTCGCCTGGCCCGGCCCACCAAACCCGACCAGACAATGCAAAAAGCCATGTCTAAGCATTACACATTGGTAAAAGATAGATAGAAAATATAGATTAATTTCAGCTGAATTGACCACCAGGGCAACAACTGGGCTATCAGCCAACTATTTCCAATTGGGCCTAACCAATGCACAATTAATAAAATAAAGCAAGAGCGTCAATAAAAAAATAAACAATGGTCTTACTCTTAAAAGTGCGTTCATCAAGACGTAGCCTAAATATGACTTTGAAAACCCATTGCATGAATCTGACCAAACTACCGGTAGCCTGTATGTTTTTTGCTTTTTGAATGAATGAATAAATAAAATTAATCTGACCATACAACCAATTAACAACAAAAACATTATTTCAAGTGAGTAACAACATTATATTCTGGCCATGTAAACCGCATTAAAGCACCCCTGATGATCACATTTTCACGTCATATTGATAGGCTAATAATTTAAGTGAAGATAGCCTATGCGTGATTTGTTTTTTTCAATTGGCATGGCAGCCAACACACACATAATTTATAATATTTTTAATTGACATTAACAGAGAGTGTGACAGTGTGTCCAGAAATGCTCCGTGATTCCGTGATGATCCGCTTCGGCTTCACTGACAGGACAACGCGTTGATAATTTCCAACTAACCAACTAACGTGAGTACAGGTAGTCTAACCATGCAGCAATCGGCTACACGCTGCCGACCAGCTGAGTTACCTCCTCCGCAGTAGGCAGTAGCCTAGTGGATTGAGTGAGCTAACTCGACCTCAAATCCTCTATCGCTAGCATTTGTATTTACATTTAATAGCCTACATTATTTTAATTGCCATGTCCGGCCAGGGGAAGCCATTGCCTTCCCCTGCCTTACACACCCTCCGCCTATGCAGAGCACTCCCCCCTTCACACAGAGCCCTTGATGGAGTTAGCTCCTGCCAGCAACATGTCTTTGCAAAAGCTAAGGGACAGGCTAAGCTGAGGGCCAGTGTAACACACACTTGGTCCGTAAGCAGTCCATCAATGTAGCCGCTTGTCTATCCCTGCGCTTAGTCAAAAATACCAGTGAGATGAAGCGGGCTCAGTCCTCAGAAGATTAAATCAATCATGTGATGGATAGCATGATATTCTCTCCTCTAGTTACCATGAGGGAAACTTGGCAGGGACGGGGATGTTTTACACAAAACATACACAGAGCAAACCAGCCAGCACTGATCAGCACACCCTGAGTCGGTAGTATGGGACCTGATAAATTTATTTTCCTCTTTTTGCCTACCACCATGTTATCAATAAGCAGGCGCCTGGCAACTGACGATCTGTTGCGGATTAATCCCCTCTAACAAGTTTTCTGGGAAGAGAGGCGGATCTAGCTGTGAAGATTAACTCATCTGACTTGAAGAGACGGGTTTTGGCAGTGCCAGGAAAAGTGGCAACTGCGCCCATCCTGCTTGTCGCCGCGGAGGCCGCTCAAAACGGCGGCGCCTTGGCGTGCCGAACACCTGCCAAGCCCGTCGCGAGGCTCACGTGCCAATGGCTCGGGGCTCCCTGGGGCGGCAGCGCGCGGCGGCTAAGCTAAGCTAAGCTGCGCTTGTGTGCAGCGCTGGAGCTCAGCGTGCTCGTATTTAGCAGGGTCATCACAAGGGCACACAGGAGCTCTGCTGTTCTCAATTAGTGCTGGAAGAGTGAACCTTGATGAACCTCATGAAATGGATGGAATCATAATGCCTCTTTAGGAGCTATCCCCTGACTTGAACCATATAAATTTGCGTGAACGAGAACCAAGTCTTGTTTGATTCATAAAATGTTAGAAGTTACTGATGGCATGTGTTCTAGGCAGCGTTACCATCCAGTATTGATTCAAATTTACAGATCAAAGAAGCTTCAGCAGAAAACAAGTTGCAAGATATCAAAGACATTGGCAAGGCTCAAGGCAATAAACTCCACAGGACCACAAAATGATGACATAATGTGCATTATAACATCACTTCTCCAGAGAGCATCAACACTCCCAATACCAACAGAGCACTGCCTGGGCAGATGGCTGATCTGTAAATTTCACTCATCTAAAAAAATCAGCCAGAATAGGACAAAAACTTTCCAGAACATTAAACAGATAGCATGTTTTTTTTTATATTACAGAAACAGCAGGTAGAAAAAACGAATTTGCTCTCAGAAGCATTTTACCAGAGTCCTAAGATGTACATGCAATGTTTTGTCACATGTTCACTGAAAGTTGCATAGTGCACCAGTTACATTTTTTTTTTGTATACCAGCAGAATATAGTTTAGCATTGCAGAGTTCAGTAGGGTAGCGGGTTAGGACAGCCGAGTACATTTTGTAATAGGCCACTGGAGTGAAGGGGTTGCTTGGTATAGCAGAGGGTTGCAAAGAGTTGCAACGGACTGTAGGGGATGTTGAAGGAGAGGGAGGGAGACTGAGGGCAGAGGAGGACTTTAGAATGCTTTAGAAGACAGCTTTTGGCAGTGGACAGACACTGGAGCCCGGTGGGAGACAGAGGGCAACAGCAGAGAGCAGTATAATATATTACAGGACATCACAGGGTGATGAAGGACATTAGAAGACAGGAAGAAGAGTGCGGGAAGGAGAAGACCACAGAGGGCAGCAGATGGCGGAGCGTTCGAGGCGCAGACACTTACATTTTCAGTGGTCCCAGTGATGACGTGGAGCCCATCGTACGTGGACTTGATGTACATCCCCTGGTAACGTGGGCGAGAGAAGGAAGGAGGAAGAGAGACGGTTTTTGGAGCAAGCAAAGCTCTCATGAAATAAACCGCATAAAACAACGCAGTGTTCTGAAGCTGATCTGGGCTTGAAGCAAACACCTCAACATCCTGGAGGGAGATCACAGTCAGGGGCTCTGCTGAAACTGCCATTGGAGGAAAATGTGTGATTTTCACATGTATGGCATAGCCGATGTACATACCCGATGTACAAAGACAACTACTGACATGCACAAAACAGTATGCAGGAATCTCCTTCTGTTTTAGATGCCTTTTTTATACTTTCTGGAAAAAAAGCCTCTGACATGGACCCTCATACAACATTAGAAGCATATTCAAGAGCATCACTGATCTCTTCTATTATTTCTATTTTTAGGATACATACTAGATGGTTATTTTTAATAGCTATGACTCCAAGCAGAAACATATTTAATTACAAATTAACTCTGATATTAACTCTGACATTTTACAAGGTTTTGGACTTGTGCCCAAAGTCTTTTAGTTTCTTAGTTGAATTGACACTGATCATTTTACCATGACAGTTTTTGGATGGTAACTATTCGTTCCTGATTGAGGGGTTGTCACGCCTCGCAAAGCCCTCTGGGAAAAAAAGATTTTCTGACGTGGAATAGTACATGCGACCTACCAGGCCCTCACTGGGCATGACATTGGTCAGGTGAACCACCTCCAGGTGGGCTGACTGGGAAACCAGGGAGTCAGAGGACAGAGAGATGATGTGGTCACATATTCCAGACAGGGTTTTACACTGCAGTCAGGGAGAGACAGAGTTTAGTTGGCGTATTTCTTTGTAAGATGCTTGTGGGAATACAATAACACAATAATACTTATTCATCTTTTTTTAATTATTATTTTTATTACTAAAACGTATAACCTGTATTGCGTATATAGTTTACAGGCAGCTATGTTTGCAACATACAATTTACAAACAAAGCTAGAGACTGAACATCACTCAGAAAATCGATGTAGACGAAAATAATTAATTTGCTAATGAGATTGAGATTGCAACTGGTTTGATAATTAGTTCATTTAAAATTAGGTTTACAGCTATGAGAAAATGAGAATGGCCTATTTGGAAAACCTGGCAGTAATGTAAGCAAGTTTGATGGGACTCTAGATCAACATAAAACCATCCTGTGTGATGAAGAACCTCTCTTCTGTCCCATATGTTCAATGTTCATATCTGCAAGTTGGTCACACCACCAAAATAGCATAGAACGCCATCGTTTGAGTTAAAAGCTTTACACTGTGCATGGTGTGGAACAGTGGTTATTGAGAGATTACAGGTTTTATTCCTATGTGGGGCATTGCCATTATGCAGGACAGGATGATGAACAAGCTTACGGTGCAGGGTCTCATTACCGGGCTTTTAACACAGATACAACACAGTGACAGCATTCAGACATAACAAGGCTTTTGAGCCTTACTCTAATTTACTTTGACAACAGCCCAAATTCTCCTTGACAAACTTCTTCAGGGAGGCAGAAGGGGAGGTAGGAGGTGGGATAACACAAAGGCACTCTCGTTTCCTCTTGAGTGAGATACTTAACCTGAGTTGCCTCTATAAATACCCAGCTGTGCATATGGGCAATATCTGAACAAATGTAATATGCATACGTTTTCCGTAAAGTTGTCACTTAACCAATAATAATGCCAAATTCTTACTCAGTCTTGCTTTGAGGCCTAGGTGTACAGTAACTCAAAAAAACTCCCAGGGAGCTTATTTGCTCTCATCCCCATTTTGCTTGTGTGGAGTGAGTTTGCATTACAGTCCATTGCAGTCATTTTGTTTCATACACAACACCCTGCCATCACCACTTTGCTTTCCCACTGATGCTCAACTACCCAGCCTGACTCCAGACCAGTCACATCATTTCATATTTTCATCTCTAGTAGTAGTGGAGCACTGTAACAACCGGTTTTCCAATGGCAATGTACAACAATAAAGATTGATCGATTCATTCATGCTTTGGCTTTTGGGTACAGATCGAATGCTTATAAACCATTTGTAGACTTGGTTGGCAATTATCTTCAAAACAGCAAAATCATAACCTTAGTTAGTAAACTGTAAACTGGGTTTCCTAATGGTTCGGTCACAATGACTATTATTACATACTGAGAAAGGCAACTGTCTTTCAAAAAATGGCATTGAGTAAGCTGTACACATGGTGTTGCTTAAAATATATATCAAAATATATTCATAGAGCATATGCCCGTCTTCCAATTCTGGTGTAATTATCTTCCAGTGAAACAATACACACCATCACAGAAAAAGAGATTAGAATCAGTACTCATTTTTGGAAAAAAAAAAAAAGTTTTTGAAATGATGGTTTCATATATCTAACTCAAAACTTTTCTAGGGTTTGGTGTGAAACATCTCATCTTATTCCATAAAACAATAAATTGGCTCCGTTTAGTTTCACTCTTTAACGTATAAAATTAAAGTAAGCCACTAACAAAAAGCGTATGAGTTCAAATATAAGTGTGAAATAAAGAAAACATAACTTCTCTCAACTCTCCAATCTCTCCCGTCTCACTCTCACTCGACATCACTGCTGTAGGCAGGACACACAAGGGGGAGCAGAAACTGGGGCCCTGCATTATTGAACACCGACTGCCAACGAAGCTTAAAAATACTGTTTTAAAGAAATATGCAGGAGCTTCTTCTATGTGACATACATACATTATGTGTATGGATGTGATATATCCACTGTGTGTTTGTGTCTGTGTACCTGCAGCAGATATGTGGAACTATTTCAATAAATACTGCTTAACAGACACCCTTATTTGTCATATTTTACATTTCATCCACTTGTGCAGCTGGATATTCACTGAAACAATCGAGAATAAATATCTTGTTCAGGGGAGTAGGGAGCTCAAGGGGAGAGAGGTCTTGGTTCCAAGCCCATGTTTATAATCGCTATAAACGCAGGCAGAGGAAGACAGGAAGCAGCACTTATATCTCGGTATGATGCATACACACACGCACACACACACAGCAAAAATGCTTGCGTATATATAACACTGCTGGTGCACATTTAATACTCTGGTACTTTAATACTCACCATTTTCTCTGTGCACATGCACACACACACACACACACACACACAGGCTTACACAGGCTGTGCCCTTGTTCACTGAAACCACAGCTGCTGCCTGTGTCCCCTTGCCCCCTCCTGAAACAACAGGCGTTTGCCACATAGGCTGCATGTGGGCCAGTGGTTAGAGCATCAGGAGTAGTGCGCTAAAATTAGAAAGGATTCAGCCCTGGTACCCTTAAGCCAAGTACTTTACTTTCGATTGCTCTCGACCAAAATGAGCCGCGAAAGCAGATTACATCACATGGACGATTTATTATCGTTTCTTTTTACCTGAAAAATTTGGAGAAGAATTTTGGCTACACAAGCTGATAGTGATACTTAGTCATATCAAGAAACACAAAACCCATAAAGTTCCATTTAAAATGCTTGATTGGAAAATCATTCAATAATGTAGGCTACCAATTCAATAATGGAGCACATTTAAAGGGAAATCTGTATACACATGGCATAAGTGAGGCAACTTTGTGGACCAAATGCACAAAAATAAAAAGAAAAGCTTTAAAATCCAAGTTTGAAAACTCACTGTATAATGTTTTGACATACTGTAGCTCATTAACCATAAAAAGCCAACGTACACCGGGAGATAATCTCCATACACAGCCTGATTGATATTTCAGATGAATACACTGATCTGAGACTGGAAAATCGCTTAGCTTTTCTGCCGTGAGCCAAGGTTTTATGGGAGGCACAGAAACTATGGCAGGGTAAAGATTAAGAACTCACCACGTGAAGTATCTTGTTCTCCGTCTCATACACGGTGCAGTCCTGCAGGAGAATAAAACACAGTTCACATGAGAGCCGAAAACACCAGTGAACGGCACACAGGCGCTCCAAAAATAAAAAAAACTATGGGAAACGACAAACATGTTTCAGCTTGGGATTGTAGCGGAGAAGAAATTGTGATTTGAGAGGTACAAGAGATATAGGAGGTAGAAGACAAATTGGAGATATCAGAGGAAGGAAAAATAATGGAGGGGAGAGAGATACAGGCGAAGGATACGAGGAAAAACAGGAGATATATCAGATGGAGGAGATGTATGGACCGTCAGATACACAGGGGGAAGGAAACATCTCAGAAACAGGAGATATATCAGAGGGAGGAGATATATGGACCGTCAGATACACAGGGGGAAGGAAACATCTCAGAAACAGGAGATATATCAGAGGGAGGAGATATATGGACCATCAGATACACAGGGGGAAGGAAACATCTCAGAAACAGGAGATATATCAGAGGGAGGAGATATATGGACCATCAGATACACAGGGGGAAGGAGAGAGCGGAGATATGGGAGTTAGCGTGAACATGGGAAGATAGAAGAGATATTGGGAGAGGGAGAGGTAGTTAGACCAGGTCTCTGTTCCCCTTCACCTGTCCTATTTCTGATATTGCCCACCTGATTCCTAACTGATTCATTCAGTGGACTGAAATCTTTTAAAAGTGAATCCGCACCCAAGTCACAAATTCACCTAAAAAATAGTGTTGTGCGGACTCACTCAGACGCACACACATGCACACACTGCATTAATCACCTGATATCTATAACTGATTAATGCAGTAGATTTAAACCTTTAACAAGTTAATCCACATTCATGTCACAAATCCACGCACGTGCGCACACACCTACTCACACGCAGTGGCCATCTGCAGGCGTCTAGAGCAGCCTGCGCGCAGAAATGGCCCCTCGCCATTTTACCCCCGAGTCTACAATGAAGGCAGAGCACAGTGTGTACCCCGGCTCGGCCAGGGGACAAACACACACACACACACACACACACACACACACACACACACACACACACACACACACACACACACACACACACACACACACACACACACACACACACACACACACACACACACACACACACACACACACACACACACAGGAAGGTGATCACTGGAGGATCCAAACAAACTCAAAGAGTGGGAGTCTGCCCACCCATCTGCCCACTGAGAGGCTGCAGTGCTGCACTGCTTCCCAGGGTCTGTGAGGAGAGAGCATCAGCTGGGGGCACACTGTGTATTAGGATGCTCTCATTATGCACCCTCACACCTTGCTGAAGGAGAGGGGGGTGGGGGGGGTTGTTTTTCACCACGGCTGCATGGAGAGCGGCTCTCCAGTTTTAACGCTCCGTGAGAGGGAAAGGACCGAACAGCGAACAGGGTGTTCCCAGGAAAGGGGTAAAGGGTGCTCCTGGGAGGGAGAGGACGCCATGGCGAGGGAGTGCTCAGTAAGGAATGAGACTTGTGTGTTGTGTTTTGTGTCTCTGAAAAGCCCAGCGAGTTCCAGGGACCGTGAGGAAAACACTTGTCTTCACCGCTGAACACCGCTGCAAATTATGTAGCCTGAATGCTGGCTGAATGCAGGCTGTCAGTCTCCAAACCTTCAAGCACCATGGTAAACAGCCTGGATTACTTAAAGACCTTTAGCATGTGCAAAACATTTTCAGCAATAACACAACTAATAACACAACCAATGATTGGTGAAAGACCATACCATGACCAATCATTGTTCATGTTACTGGTTTTGCGTGTGCCAAAAGGTTTTGCACATGCTAAAGGTCTTAGTAAATCAGGCCCATAGTCTGTAGAACACAGTAAGCATTGAAATGCATCTGCAGCTGAACACAGCTCTCGCTTGCCCCCTGTGTCACACAGAACAGAGGAAATATATGTGTGACAGTGTGTGAATATGGCACAAGCGACCGTGTGCGTGTATGTGAGCGATCGCGCATGTGTGTGTGTGTATTTTTGTACGTTTGTTTGTACGTATGTGAGTGAGTATGTGTGTGTGTATTTTTGTACATTTGTTTGTATGTATGTGAGTGAGTATGAGTGTGATGTGTGTGTGTGAGTGCGTATATGTGTATGATCTCATGGGCGTGTATGTGGAGATGAAGAATACCAGGGCCCTTATTCATTAAGGGTCTGAGAGTAGGAGTGCTGATCGATGGTGTCTTGTCTATATCCTAAGAGTATCCATTATGAGCTAAAAGGCTAAACTGAACCTTGACCAAGCCTCCTACTCCGACAGGCTGTACAAATATAGGCCCAGACTTCGTTTGTCTGTGTAGGCGAAAAGTGACGGTTGACTTTAAGGCAACCCAAACCCCAGTAGGAAGGCAGGACAGGGGCCTTCGGCTCTGGTGTAAACCACTCCCATCATGCACCTCTCTATTCTCTGAGGTAACTTCAAAAGGAGCTGTTATCTAGATAATTGAGCATGACGGTGATGCTTGTGCCGGATGGTTCGCTCTCGCGTCCTAGCCCTATCACAAAGGACCGCCCCTGCCCTCCTCCTCCCTCCACCCCTGCGGTCAGGAGAACGCCAGGAGAATGGCAAAATCTTCAGCTCTGCCGTCCCTCTTTGGCTCTCAGGCGGCGCCTTCCTCCCCGCCAGCTCGCTACCTGCGCACGCTCGTCCCCCGCGGCCGCCCGGTTATCTCGCCGGCACCAGCCGTTCCTGATTAAGACGGACAAGTCCACCCGGCAGGTCACTAGAGCACCAGAACCATGAGAAGGGCACCATGCCCTGTGGGGGGACATGCCGTTGGCTCGACAGAACCCCGGGGGCCGCTGCTGGGAAAGAAGAAAGACAGACGAGAACGGGGGGACGGCGGCCCAGCGTGCGGCCTCCGATCAAACAGAAGAGCTCACACTCTGAGTCAAGCTGCGCCTGCAGCTCTGAGCTTCAGAAGACGGAGTCACGGGATTAGCAAATCACCTACCAGAGTGAGATGTATTTGTTTGCGCAGAAGCAATGGATCATGGGAAGATTTGCTCTGAGACATCGTAGGCTCTCCTAAGACATGGGCTGTGTCCGAATCAGAGCCCTATCTACTGCGTCCCGTTTACTGTGTACTAGCATACTCTATACTGCTTAGCCTACTGCATACTCACTGTTTAGTGACATGCAGTATGCGGAAAAAAACATCCTCCATACTATTATCAGTGAAAACCCAGAAAGGAGTATATCATCCGGGGATATTAAGAACACTCAATTTTCAGAATTGTCACGTACTTAACAGCTTTTTTAAAAGTATACTCAACTGGCACACTCAACAGTAGGCAAGTGCTCTGATTCGGACACGGCCATGGAAAATGGAAACTGGTTGACCGTCTCAAGCGCAGCAAGCTTACCTGTTGCACTATAGTGGTTAGCTCCAAGCACAGCTGAACGATGTTGTTTTTCAGTAGCGAGTACTCAGTCACACTGACGAACGGGGACCTGACAGAGATAAGCAAACACAGGGTCGTTAGGTGACCTCTGCAAGCTGCACAGACGCCCAAACACACAGTCATAACGACAGACAGACAGACAGAGAGCGGTCTCACGTGTGGGATAGGCAGGCGGGCAGACTGATGGAAGGAACGATTGGGTGGACAGACAGAAGGACGAGGGGAGGCACGCACCTGTCCAGCCAGGCCAGCAGGTTCTTGGCCGCCCCGATGAGGTCCACCACGGAGGTGAGGAAGTCGTTAGGCAGGCGGCGCGAGGCACGCCCATCGTAGTGGCCTCCGCGGCGCCGGCCCGTGATGAAGTTCTGCAGGTTCTTGGCCGAGGCGTTGAGCTTGTGGGACAGCGTGCGCAGGTTCTCCGTCTCCAGTCCATAGTTCTGAAACGAAGTCCAGACAATCATGGTCACACAGTGGCTCTGGAGAACACCTATAGGACGCTCTTGTCTCTGCAACACACACATTCAGGGATTCAACAGACAAAAGAAGTAATGTAAGACAGTGGTGTCCAACCCTGTTCCTGGAGATCTACCGTCCTGTAGGTTTTCACTCCAACAACACTAACAACACTTCAGTCTCCTAAAAGGCCATTACCTACAACCCAGTCCAATCCCCTTCAAAAGCCATCCCTTTCTATGCCAAGTGCCACATGGAGAAACAGTGGGTGCCATTCTGAAAGTGTTTGGCATGCCTCAGCTGGCAACCAGAGCAGCGACTTGTTTCTGTTGTGTCAGGCAATGGACAAAGACCAGTGTGGATAATGAAATGCAGAGGGACCAGACAAATAAACAACATGGATGTTGTCCTACACGACTTGATTTGTGTAACTTCTGTTGACAGAGAGGCATGGTTCAGAAACTTGAAAAATAATACACTCGTATAAATCAGCAATCAGTGATGCACCTGACACACAAACCTTTCCATCTGCAGAGGTCCATGAAAGCTGGCCGGGGCTCTAGCTGGTGGTGAACCACTGAGAGGCAGAGCTTCTTCTTCTTCTATGTTTTTCTTTTATTTGATCCTTTTCTGAGACATTCTCTTCTTTTATTGTTGTGCACACATTCCTATTTAAATTTGCAGCAAATTAATTTGTATATGATCGCATCTGATGTGCTAGCTGTGCATTGCTTCACTTTAAATGAGATTGCTAATTACAAAAATGGCTTTAATCATTCAAATGTTTATAAATAATACATATATTGACCTACATGATCTGCTTTATTTGCTATATTTAGTACGTTTTAAGTGACTTAATGGTAAATGTACAAAGGATAATGCTACCACATTAGAGAAAACTAGGCAAAAAAGGACCAGATGAGAATTTTCATTTAGAAAGTTTCTTAAAAGAATGACAGCAATTTTTATAATGATAAACATGTTCAAGGACAATACTGGTTTAAATAAGTTTTGTTCAGAAAAAGGTTATTGACATTTTATTTTGTGCTTTCACTGAGTTTCAGAACATCTCACACCATTCTGTAAATAACTCTTCGCTTTATTAAGCTATCAATGTCAGTTATCAGGCTATCACACATAATATTTTTATACCTTCTGGTAACAATTCTAGATTTCTACCCACGTTGCAACACTGCCATCACACATTTTTAAGCAAATGTGTTCTTCACCAAAGTGGTGCAGAATGCAAAGCACCTTCACAATATATCACATCTATTAGAAGTCTTTAAAAATACAGCAGCATTTTCATTTAAAAGGATCATTCCTGCAGGCCCAGTCCTGTCTGCAGCCCTACAAACTGGTCTGTGCTCCCTACAGGAAAGCCTTTTTGGGTTTTGAGTTGTTTTTTTCTAATTTCATCATTTTCTAATTACATCAACTTAAAGGGATAGTTCGCAATTTTGGACATAATGTCTCAATTACGACTTACCCATGATGTAGTTGATTGATGGAAACCATTTTCAGCTAATTCCATACTGTCCCTTCTTTTGGACATACACACATTGCTAATGCTAGCGCAACTCTATGGCAACCGGTAGCATCCACTACCAAATGCACCTAAACACTCCACAGTGCACCCAAAGCAAATAAAATACGACGACAGTCTATCGGGTTATTTTGAGTGTTTATACCATTTTTTAAGTCAAACTATCGTTGAATCCTTTACTTTGTGCTGACCTAATATTCTCTGTGGAAGTACGGCGGCAGAGCGAACGTGGCCATTGCAACTTGTTACTCTTCTTTGTTGTTGTAGTCGACCAGAGCCGGCACTACATTCGTAGGTAACGTAAAGTATCGCTCCCCCGATAGACTGTCGTCGTATTTTATTTGCTTTGGGTGCACTGTGGAGTGTTTAAGTGCGTTTGGTAGTGGATGCTACCGGTTGCCATAGAGTTGCGCTAGCATTCGCAACGTGTGTATGCCCAAAAGAAGGGACAATATGGAATTAGCTGAAAATGGTTTCCATCAATCAACTACATCATGGGTAAGTCGTAATTGAGACATTATGTCCAAAATTCCAAACTATACCATAAGTCAGCATCACTTGGGAATCTGACAGAAATGCTTTTTCATAAAACACAGAGCATGGAGAACACTGAGCAGGTTTAAGCCCTTCTGTGAATAACGGTGAAAGTAAGCCTCTAGCAGTGCACACTGTTTCCAGGAACATCCCAATGCTGCACTACAGGACCATGGGAAGGGCAACTGTATAGGAAGCAGTGGAGGTCAGAAGGTCAAGGGGTCACCTAGCCCAACCTTCACCTAGTTTGCTTTAAACCACACTTCTCGGGACCATTTTGCATGTCTGTGTGTTGTGTGTGTGTGTGTGTGTGTGTGTGTGTGTGTGTGTGTGTGTGTGTGTGTGTGTGTGTGTGTGCGCGTGCTTGTGCGTGTGCACGTGTGTGTGTGTGTGTGTGTGTGTATTGTGGCCAATAATCAGCTTAACTGACAGCCTCATGCCATAAAGAGGAAATGCCAAGTGCCATTTCCCCCCTCTTGTCACGCTCTTGCCTGTTTAGCTAGTTGCTGTGGTAACCCCAGGGCTGCACCACAGCTAATTGCACCCAGCCTGATGTTTTCATAATTCCTTCATAAATTCTGGTTTAATTTCCCCCCTCTGTCTTTTTTGCTCTTTCCCTTTCATTCAAAATAGCAAGGCCAAGCCTTGCCTACTGCCCAGTCCAAGAATTGTTATCATGGAAGATTACAAGACACAACATATGACATAATGGTACAGGAAAGGACTGGGCCTTTAAAAGCCTGCCTAAAAAGGCAGCCAAGCCCTCTTGACCAGCTTAAGCACCCCTTTCCTCCTCTCTGCTGATATTTAGAGGGAACGTTCCTCGGTTTTCTCTCCCGCCGGATGTTCCATGCTCGATTAAAATGCAAATTCCCTCATGGTGGGAGCTGAGCGGCAACAGGAGCACGAGGAGTGCTTGATCGACGACGAATCCGCTAATCCCGCCGTGTGCTGCGAGGAGATAACGTCCATCTTTCTCTTTTTCTCTCAGTCTGCATCAGCAGTGTGCGCCAGGGAAAATGGCATCAGAAATCATGTGAAATGCCAGGGAGGACCACAATGACCATTCTCTGGGTGGGGCACCTATATTACAGAAGTGGCTGTAGAATTCCCGCAGGACGCTCGGCACATGTAACGTTTTCAGGACACCTAAATAGACGAAAGTATCGATACATACCGATCGATTAACACCTAAAACATTTCACAGTGAGTTTTTCTTGTAATAAAATGTGTATTAACGACTTCAATGTGGTTGGATGTTTTATAATGACCCCATTGATTTCGGTACAGCGTTAAGTATAGGCACAAATGCTCGTAAACAGAGTCAAATTAGCATAATAATGTCTGGCTTCTAAAGTAAAAAAATAACATTGTTGAAGTGTAAGTACACTTCTGAAACAAATGAATAGCTCCATCTACTCTCGTTTAGTAGATTTCCTTGTTAAATGACATGTTGAAATGAGCCCAGACGTCAATTTAGTTTTTTGTTTGTGTGTGGAATGCCCATTGTGATTACATTGCGGGCAGAACGTTCGACCTCCCTACCTATATTCCACTTTTGTTCTTCAGCGACGACAGCGTCAAATGATCTTACATCTTCTCAGCGGCAGACGTTAAAATGTTGATTGCTGAATGCTGAAGTGAGGCGACTAGCTCTGTCATTGGAAGATGCAACTTTGGTTCCGCCTCATTTTATGTCCATTCCCATTGGGCTACAGAGGCTTCTTTCATCGATACTGACAAGACAATGGCCTATCATATTCCGGTTCTGGTAGGGGGGGCACCAGGGGTGGCCAATCAGATTCCAGTGGGAGCCAGTGCCACCACTGGCCCCGCCCCTGTCACTGAAGCAATTAAGGTTAAGTACCCCGGAGGTGCAGCGGCAGTGCCCAAGCAGGGACTTGAGCCTGGAAACTTTGGATAATTAGTTAACCAGTACGCCACACTGTCACCCCCAAAAGTTCTAATCCAGGTTAGAATTGTGTGTATGGCACAGCTCAGTTTATCCAGTTTTAGAAATAGAAAATACTGCATGTCAAATGTTAGCTATGTATTCATATTTTCATCAGCTCAGTAAATTAGTTCTAAAAATATTGTTCTTCTTCTTCTTCTGTTCAATAGCAGCCTTGTGTCTGTATGGAATGGGGGGCACTGAAATGGCAGTGTGCATGGATCTATGTGACCCCCCCCTCCCCTCCCCTCCCTGCTTCTCCCCAGCTGGCCCCAGTGCAGTCATTACTCATGTCACCCTCCTCGCCATGGTGACGCAATGGCTACGCACAAGCGCGCTCCTGTGCACTGCGTGCAGATCGATCACAGAGGTGTGTGCGGCCAGTGTGAATCACCGCAGCAGTGCAGGGGACAGAGATGCAACATGAGAGCTGCCCAGCGCCCAGTACCAGTACCATGGTCAGTATCATCATCATCACATCCATGGTCTCCATACAGGCATTTACTGTCTGTAAAATGTCCGTAATCTCCCAAGCACACAAGCAAGCGCACAGCCACACACATACACCTCTCAAAGTCACTGAGAGACAAGCACTATCTGTCACGTAAAGTCATGCACACACACACACACACACACACACACACACATAAACACACGCATGGAGGAGGGTTCGGGCACAGACAGAACTGTCTCTAACCTCATTACCCCCCCCCCCCAAAGCTGTGATCCAATGGAGCTCACAGTGACCAGCGGCGGTGTGGAAAATGGCCGCCTTTCTGTGGATGCCCCTTTCATTTGCATGTGCTGAATACATATTCACAGCAAATGCATATTCAGGATCAAATCCCTCCCCCCTTTCCTTCTCCCCTTCACTCTTTCTGTCAACAAACCCCTTCCCCTGCAATTTTCCCCTTCCCCTTTGACTCAGTAAAGCTCCTCCCCAGCACCACTTCTGACAAACTAGCCCCTCCCTCCGCTCTGCCTCTGACATAGACAAGTCCCTCCAATCCACTGTCTCTGACAAAGAGCTCCTCCCCCTGCTCTGCCTCAGACATAGAGAAGCCCCTCCAATCCACTGTCTCCGACAAAGAGCTCCTCCCCCTGCTCTGCCTCACACATAGACAAGCCCCTCCAATCCACTGTCTCCGACAACGAGCTCCTCCCCCTGCTCTCCCTCAGACATAGACAAGCCCCTCCAATCCACTGTATCCGACAAAGAGCTCTTCCCCCTGCTCTGCCTCACACATAGACAAGCCCCTCCAATCCACTGTCTCCAACAAAGAGCTCCTCCCCCTGCTCTGCCTCAGACATAGACAAGCCCCTCCAATCCACTGTCTCCGACAAAGAGCTCCTCCCCCTGCTCCGCCTCAGACATAGACAAGCCCCTCCAATCCACTGTCTCCGACAAAGAGCTCCTCTCCCTGCACTGTCTCCTCAACTCTTTACAGTTGATTTGTTTCTCTCACTGGAGTGTTTAGTGTTTACCATCTCAGAGTCTGCCCCATTTATCTTCTGCAATTCCTCTATCTTTGACCCAATCAAACTCTTCCTATAACAGTCCTATTCTCTAACTCATAATCATTTCCCTACAGTAATTCACTAACCTAAACCTTCCTCTATTAAATATTGGACAGTCCAAATCAATGTACTTTTGTGAATTTGCTTGCATGATCTCATTGTGTATGATACATAAGATTGTTTGGGGCTATCTGTATTATCAAAAATGGTACAGCAATATTATAAATTAAATTCCTCGCATTCAACCTTGAAATGGTTAAAAATCATTGTCAAAAACATGAACACTTAAATGACTCGAAGATTTGAGACACACAGCACCCCCGTGGATTAGACTGCAGCTTTCGTATGCTTTGGAGGTTGAGCGGAGCGAAAACTGTCTATTTTTTTCCTCAACAATTTTTTTTGTTGTTGTGGACAGAGAGGTATTTTGCCATCTTTGTCAAATTCCCACTGTGAGCAGGTAGGTACCTTATGTGTCACAATAAAATCTTAGGGCTACTGGATGGCTCATTTGATAAAGGCACCACACTGTGGTGCAAGGATGAGCTTCACAGCCTCGGATGGAATCTGGACCATGCCGGTGCCGACTGTTGCCGGTAGTTCTATAGAGTGACGCGCAATTGGTGATTGCCTCGCCCAGGGAATGGGAGGGTTCAAATGGTGCATTGCACGGGGTGCATTGCTATCTAGTGACCCCTGTTGGTCGATCAGGCCCCTGTAGATTGCAGTCAAAGCCAGAAATGAAAGGTCTCTCCTCCAACACCACTCCATGCAAGCTTGGCTGTTGTCTGCGGTGCGAAAACAAGCAGCTGGCGACACCACGTGTTTCAGCCCCGACTCACCCTCCCACCCTCCCAACAGAGAACTGTGGTTGTCTACACTCTCCCAAATCGGCAGCGTGGTTTTTGCCCAATGTACGCGGTTGCAGATGATTGGCCATTCCAAATTGGGGTGGGAATTGGATATGCTCAGCCCTGCTTTGTGCGTCAAAATTATTAAATCCATTTTTTCATCTTTTTTTATTATTATTTTGCCACTATTTTCCCCTTTATTTTCTCCAAATTTTGAGGCTCATCGCTGCAACCATCTGTCACCTGTCCATCTGTCAATTCGGCAGAAAGCAGACAAGCACACGCTTCCCTCCAAAACTAAATGCCAGATGCTGCTTCTTTTCGCTCTGCAGTCCACCAGTTAAGCCTGCACAAACACTGAGTTGGAAGAAAACGGCTCATATGTAGCTTGTGCAGGGTACCCGGTTGACCAGAGGGGGCGCTGGTGCACTACAAAGCTCCTGATAACAGAAATCCCTCCCTCTCCAGACAATGCTACAGCCAATTATGTGCTGCTCTGTAAGGGCACCATTGACACTGGAACATGCAATACCAGACTATGGCTGATACACACACCAGAACAGTGCCTGAACAGGATGAGCCACCCAGCTGCACATTCATTTAACTATTAGTTAATAAATTAATTAATCTGTTTCTGCATTCATATCTGCCTGGTAGGTTGCCTTTTTCAAAACAGAGTTTGATGAATGTTGTTTCATTGCTTTGTAAATTTCAAGAAAGTCAGAAAAATAAAGAGTATTTTCAGTTATATGAAAAATGATGCTATTTAGCATTGAGGAAAATTGCTTTAATATAAACTTCTATAACTGGCCAAGAGAGAACGTTTTTTTAAGTTACATATTTTTAGGGCTTTTCAGCTTTCTTGAACAGCACAGTGTAGAGATACATGAAGGATGGGAGTGGGAGAGAGGGAGAGACACGTGACAAAGGTTTCTCAGCAGGATTCAAACCACCGACGTCACGGCTCGCAATGAGCGGTCCTCTTACAGGCTCCGCCCCCTGAGACACCCCCAAGAAAGTTTGCACTCAGATCAGGATTTGTTCTCAGTATGGACCTCCCAGTGGGTAAATAAAGTACAGTACAGTGGTCAACAGTCAGCCATCACAATACACTGTTTTCATACCGAGCGCAAAGAGTACTGTGGAGAAAATCATCCGGGAAAAGAGCAGCTAATGATTAAAGGGCTCTGCATTCATGCCACACATTCATGGAGCATTTTGATATTGAGAAAAAAAATTATTCTACCCAGCCAACTTCATATTTGGTTTAAATTATTCATTTCAATTGAAAAAAAGACCGTTCTGCTGTTCAGCATTTATTACTTATTTATTCTCTTTGGAAAGTTCACATATGGACTGAACTTGATTTGAAAATGCTAAACTAAAGAATTCCACTGCATTAAAGTACATATCACAAAAAAGTTAGCAAAAATAAATAAATTAAGTGTACAGCAGATTTGACCAGATTCCAGTCACATTATGATTGCCAATAAAGAGGGAAAAGCCACTAAGCGTGAAATAGCAATCTCACTAACTCATGCGCTTACCTCCATCTGTTTGCATTTGTGGCCATGAATGCTTATGGGCTCGCACGTGTGTTTGTGTGCGCGCGCCACGGCTACGCCTGTTCGAAGCAGCTGCCAGTGTTTGCTGCCAGCTCTTCCCCCCACCCACCCCCTCAAGAGGTCCCCTGACTGCCCCAGGGGTACGCCCAGCCGCGAGGAGAGGCCTTCGCGGTACCGGCGGGAGCCGTCGAAAGAGGGCTGACATCTGCCCACGCTTCGCAGTGCTCACGGAGACGCCCGAGCACGTAAAGACGCACGCTTCATTAGAGCCTGCGAGGGACGGTACGCGCGGCCGTTCTCCCCGCTGACAGGACGACAGTGACACCCCCCCTCCCCCGTCTATAGTATCCCCTGAGGAGGCTCTTAGCCCCTCTGTGGGCTCGTGTGAGCTTTGCTCCTCCCACACACCCAACGGCCCCGACTCACCCTCCCAACAATTCATTAAATGTGTCATACCAGCTATTAATACGCATGCAAGCAGATCCTGTATAAAAACAGCTCTGTGTGTATGACAGCTGTGAAACATCTGGGGGAGAGACAGAGAGAGAGAGAGAGAGAGAGAGAGAGTGTGTGTGTGTGTGCGCATGTATGCGTTTGTGTGGAAGACTAAGAGGGAGCTTAAGTGTGTTTCTGAAAGAGACAGAGAGAGAAATGATACGTGTGAGAGAGATTAAAGAGAGATAGATGAATTGCAGGAAAATGTTAAAGTGACCATGACCACTCACCACGTGAGTGGTGGGTGATACTACTTCTTTAAAAAATTAGCCTTTGCATTTAAATACAAAGCACAAAAGCATGTGTGCTATGAATGTGTAAATGAGGGGAGTGGAACATTTCATCTTCATAACCTTGCTTTGAATCTCCTGAGAGAGTATCAGTTAGTGAGATAGATAGACGGGGTTATCAGTCTGAAGCCACAGAGTCACCCACACATGTGCACACACGCTTAACTATGCAGGCCATGTACACGCGCACATACAAATGCACGCTCACACATACAGGTGTAAGCACACAGACAGACACCGCGGTTAACAGCAGAGAAATGCACATGAAACACACACCAACACACCCTCCAGTCCCCACGCATCTTATCTCTCTCTCCCTGAATCAGGACTGCATCGCAGCACTGCAAAAACCGTAAAATAAGTCAATCTCAATCTCAAATATTTTAGTCGTATATATAGCAGCATATATATAAATCTCATTTCTATTACTTTTTTTTGCTAAAGAAAGACAAAGCATTGCCAATGAGGTGAGACAGTTTGACTCATTTCAAGATTTGCCAATGGGTCAAGAAAATTGCAAATGGTAAACAGTAACTTCAAACAAGCTAATATTTTCTACTACGAAAAGAGAAAAAAAATAAAGATTTTCATCCCTTCTTCGTGCTTCAGTCATCGCGGCCTCCTCTCTGCCTGCGGGACCTCCGAGCTTCGTCAAAGCCAGGTGTGCGCGTGCGCGGAGGTGCTGCGCACGGGGTTACAAAGTCGAAGTGGAGCGAGCTCGCAGCCTCGCAGCCCCTCAAGGTGGGTCTGAACCACTGACCTTTTACTCCCACGTGCCACGCAGCTGTCAGGAGACATCCCGGCAGCTAAAAGCCAAAAGGTCCGGAGCGCATACGTGCTAACAGCTGACGTGTGGGGGAGAAGAACGCGCTAGCGGCATTACGTGAGCTGTGCGCGCGCGGCTGCCCCGCGCCCGGGCCGGATTTCGGTCACTCACCAGCGCACAGAGGAGGTCCACCGCTTCCAGGATGAGCTCCTGGTGCCCGATGCGAGTGACGCCCAGCTCCTCCAGCTCCTGGTGGGTGATGTGCAGCAGCTGCTCGCCGCTGATCTTCTCCCGCTCAAAGTTCTTGATGTACTGCTGGAGGCAGTCATCCAAGCCTGCAGGGAGACACAGAGACCATGTAGGAAGCCTGTCAAAGCACCTGCGGCAGGACGTCGAGACACGTGCTAATGCGCTAACGTGCTAATGTGCCCCAGGAAAATGATTGAACAATAGGGGGGAGGGGGGTGGTTATTTACACAATCAGTCAGATGGATATTTACAAAATTAGTTAAATTGTTATTTACACAATCCTCCATGTCCATTCCCCTCCAAATGCAAGCACATTTTTATGGAGTTTTTGGCCAACACATTCAATTAGAAACCACTGGCTGGACTGCAGTGCTCCAAGCAGACCATTGCAGAGAGAGAAGAAGAATGCATGCTCAAATACAGCACTGCTGCACCGGATAAATATTGCATAGCAATCCGTAGTGCATAATCATATATTGTCCTATTGCTTCTCAAAATCGCTCCTGCAGAGATGCGCCTTGAATTGTCATCAAACGACAACACCCCAGAGAGCATTTTCTGAGCGTGCCTCGGTGTTAAAATCCAGCATCGTGTGAAGTTACATTCAACAGAGAAGATATGAAAATATACAGCCCTGCTGGATCTTTACCAAAAGCGCACAGCTGACTACCACACTTAAAGTGTGCCCTTACTGAACAGAAAACTTCATAAATACATCCTTTAGAGGGCTTGATAAGAGAATGATGGACAGAGAAGCAGGAGAGTACCAGGAACTCTGCCTTCATGCTATAGGAGGATGTGTAGCTCTTTGTGAAACACTAGCTACGAGCACTGTGGTGGACCCACACCCATTCACATGCCAGCTCTTTGCTTTTCAAAAGGCTAAATGAATTGGAGGTCCAGTTAGCGAGGTCATACTGTATCTGTGCTGCTACTGTATCTCCACCATTCTTTTACACACACACACACACACACACACACACACACACACACACACACACACACACACACACACACACGCGGAAACACGTGCACACACACACCCACACATGAACACTATCACATGCACAGACACAAATGCATACATACTCAGACACTGACATACACACACGCGCGCACACACACACACACACACACACACAGTTCTAAAATAGAAAAGGGGGTCTGTATGACAGAGTAATCGTTTCCCACTTTCTGCTGATACAGGGAGAGCTAAAAGCACTCTATTTAAAAACTCTATTGAATTATTCAGTCTGCGTTCTGAGGAGAGCATACGGGATAGAGATGAAATGGCTTTTCTAAAACAATGAGAGACTTCAGGAGGTATGGTGAAAGCTGTGAAAACACAGAAAATGAAGTATGACACAACACTGTCCAATAACCGTATGCAAGTGGGGAGCATGACAAAACTGTCAGCTGCAAATTGCTGCATATTTCCGACCATTTAAGACATTTTTATACAGCTTTGGAGGAGATCTAACTCTAAAACCCTAAGAGAACAGCCAATTGCCAAGAACATTTCCTAGGAAATCCAAAATATTTAGCCTACAGATTGATTATTTTCTTGTTATAAATAAGGCCTCTGCAGGCCATGAACAAAATACCAGTCCTCTTGATTTGTACACAACATTACTTCCTACATCAATTATTAAAAACAGTAAATAATATTTATTTCCCACTGAAAACAGATAGAGTCGCAATAACTTGTAATAAATGCACTGTGCTAGCCTTCTAAACAACCTGCTCTTTTGCCTTACAACACGTAAACAACACTTTGTCTTCTAAAATAACATTTTAAATAATTTTAATCTGTCCTTACATAACAGGTGTGTGTGTGTGTGTGTGTGTGCGTGTGTGTGTGTGTGTGTGTGTGTGTGTGTGTGTGCGTGTGTGCACGCGTTCTCGTGCATGTGTATGTGCGTCTTCATCCGTGTATGTTCCGCAATGTGATGTCACTGCATAAAGAATGGGTCCCGTTGCCCACAGGCTCCGCTAATAATAAATCCTCCAACTGACCCCTCTGCCTTCCCACAATGCCCCGGGACACCACCACTACGTCTGGGCTACATCAGGCTCATGCATGATTCCCCCCGTCTCCTTCCAAACGCAACAGCAGCTGAGGCTTGTTTCCTTGTGGGGAGAATTAAATAAAATCCCCTTGTAATACGGCCATTCATTCTGCGATCTGTTTGTTCATTTGTTTGAAGGAAGAGATGACAGATGAACTTGGCACATGATAAAATGCTTTCGTTCGTTCAGTTGTCTTGATGACTATCAAATCAGTGGGATTACTGGTGACACTTCAGGACGGTCACACGTCTCTCCTGCATCTGATCTTCCCCAGGCATTGAACTGGAAGTGGAGAGAACACATTTTGCACAACAATCAACCACACCAGCCGTATCCAATTTTAAGAGGAACAAAACAGAAACTCAGAGATACTCTGTCAGCACAGAGACAGGCCCCGAGCTGTTCATCACATTGTAATCTCTACGGAATAGCTGAGTCCCTTGGGTTGTTCATCATCATGTTTCCCCTATGGTAGAGCTGAACACACTTCTGAAAGACAAACTACACAGTTTTACAATCCGTCTAGATGACTGGACTTGAAAATTAATTGCCACACTCGTGCATGCACAAAGATGTAAACACGATATATTCTAACTGGAAATTCTGCCAATGGGAACTCTGGGAAGTTGTGCAAGCAGAGGCAGGAAATGGCTGCTCGTGTATAATTTAAAAAAAGACACAACAGCATGTGAAAGAGCTCTGAACTGTATGTGGCATGAGCTCATTTGTAATAGACAGATTTTCAAACCCCCACAGAGGCCTTGAACCAGCATGTATATCACACTCTCATTTCGCTTCCAGCAGGTTTGGAGCCATCGCCATCTCCATCCCGATTTGAAGAATACAGGTTACTTATTTTTGCCCATCTCATTTGCCCAAGCGGCTGTTTGTTTGGCCGGTGATCCCAAGCGGCCGGTGATCACAGCGCACCTGTGGCAGCGTTGTGGCCGAGCCGATAATAGGCGAAATGGCGGATGTGGCCGGTACGGTTATATAAAGACAAGATGAATAAAGAATGCAAGGAAGGGAAGCCGTGGTAGTGGATCCAGCAGGGCCTTGGGGGGAAGGCTCCAGCACCGGCCCTGACCTACTTCTGCCTCCACAGCCATGAAGCCGGCTGCATGCTCATTTTAATCAAAGCCGCACTCGCTCACCCCCGTCCCCCGCCTCGCCGAAGAGACGCGCACCCCCCTGCACCCTGCTAGGTCAAGGCTGGCCCCATCGGGAAAAGGGACCTGAGAAAGTTGCTGCAGCGACCCACAAATGGTATAAAAATGTTGCCGGAACATCAGAGAAGTGGCCCGTTGTGTGTGGGTTTTTGCTTGCTGTTTCTAGGCAGCGGGGGGATGAGGGGGAAGGGCTCTACTACTCATTCTAGAAGGAGCTATTTCAGATAGTTCAGACAGAAGCTCAAATCCAGGAAACTTTCCAGTGAATGCATGTCTACGTTTACAATGCAGAAATTGTTTGGGTAAAAAATAAAGCAGAGTTGTTTAAAATAGGTGGCATAGATATTTTCCCTCCATTCCTATACTGGTCTGACGAGGCAAAAAAAAAAAATACTTGTCACACACAAAACAAAATGAGTAAAACACATTAGTCAGAGACAACACCCACACAATCACCCAATAGAAACGCAAGACACAACCACAACCACCGCCCTCAACATGTTGATTTGACATGGTTTATCACTCTATTCTCAATGCTCCCACAGGATGACATTCCATCATCTAGACCATTTGTCCAAACATGTATTGTACAGCTAGGATACGAGAAGGGTTGAGGTTGATTTATGTCAATGTAATTTCCCTTTGGGGATTATAGAAGTATGTGTGTGTCTGTCTGTCTGTTTGTCTATCTATCTATGAACATGTAGACTGTATATGCTGGATATTTCACTGGGAAGTATCTTGCTCAAACTTGTGATAGCAGTACCTTACTTTAGAAGCTGCTACTGTAAGCATTTCCTGCTGTTCACCACAATCTGGGAAAATTGCAGACAATGCAAATAAAGATACAGTAAGTGTTAAAGGCCAAAAATGATTATTATAAATACACTTTATAAATGATTTATTATTATAAGTGTATCAGTTGAAGCCTCTTCACCAATGCCACAGATTCTGACACAGGTGGCTATCTGATAATTCAGCTCACTGAATGGTATCCCACCTCACACCTGAAGTCAGTCTTCCTGACTCTTTTTCCTCAGGAAGAGATTTCAGTCACATTATTAAATCTTTAGTTTTGTGAAGGACGGTAGGACCATTTCCCAGAGAAGAGAGCAGGGCTGTAACATGATCTTTGTTCAATGCTGGCTAGGATGTCAGGCATAAAAACTAGAGCATTGATTGTGGGGCTAAATTACCCGTTGCTTTGCGTAACTTGCATTTGAAGGACATTAGGAGATAATGGCAAGGATAATCATTTATCACCTGCGTACATCACATGACACCCTATCTCTCTCACCTTCTTTTGACCTCTCTGCTCACATAACTGAAGGGTGCCCACATATGTTATTATACTTCATGTATTTGCTTTTCGAGAGCAACCAACACAGCTTGCATGTCATTGTACTGATGCAGTTAAAGCACCTTGTTGTATCATACAAGAGCCCACCTTTAAAATAAACTTGCAACCTTCCGGTTCCATACCAGCTACACCACACGGCTGCTCACGTGTAGCTTATGTCTTTAAATATACAGTTAAAATGTTACATTAGCACAATTATCTCCAAATATCCAACTGGGTCATTCATATAAGTATTGCTATGATTAACCAATCAAAATAAAAAACCCATGCGTTTCACCTTCTTCAGGGAAACATTGCTTTTACAAAACAACTACATTGAACTAACATTTTTATATGCAATCGTGTAAGTGTCTGGACACAAGCTGGTTTTCCTCCACAAACATTTGTGAATGTAGTCATGCTAACGCTGCATTAAACGTACTCTACACTGGCCCCATTAGCGCATATGGAAAGTCACATCGCTCCACTGTGCCAGTTGCTCCCTCGTTGCATTTGTTCGTGTATAGCCATGAACTTTAAAAGTGCACAGTCCATATGCTACTCACAAGTTTAAACTCAAGTTCCTCATCTGTGTGTCTGCAAAAAAAAAAAAAAAAAAAAAAGGGTCTTTCATTCAGAGACTAAATGGCTCATTTTAGTACATTATAATATATTTTTTTTATTCATGTTTTAAGTGCATAGCTAAAATGTGTGCATGTACATGGATGTATATGTGTGGGTGTGTATGCATATGTGTGTGTGTGTGTGTGTGTGTGTGTGTGCACTGTTAAAAATGATTTGTTGACTCAACTTGACTAAGTCAAGTCATCTTGTTGCTTTGACTGAGTTAAGTTGAGTCAACAGACGACATGTTGTATCAACTAATTTATTGAAGTGTAATAACCCTGACACTATATGTTGACTGAACTTGACTCAACTTAACTCAGTCAAAGCAACAAGATGACTTGACTTAGTCAAGTTGAGTCAACAAATCATTTTTAACAGTGTGTGCATGTATGCATGTGTGTCTGTTTCCCACAGCTGTCTGTCTCTGTCTGTATTTTGGCTTGTATTGAATGCTGTGTGTTTGTTTACAGGTTTTCATATGTGGCTGTGAGGCTGGATGTGGTATTTCTGTCTGCCTGTCTGTATCTGTTCATATCAGTGTTCATCATAAATAATCTCAGGGAATGGGTTCTGTGAGCTGGTGAGCAGATGCACTGTGTGTGACAGGACCCAGTTCCCTCATTCTCAGTATGACATTCGCACAAAGCAGAGGTTCTGTCCAGGAAGGACTTCTATCCAGTGGGGGTCTCTGAAACGATTGCGAATGATTTAGGATTTATATGGTTCTTCCCGGGAGGATGGAGCATGACCATGTGAGAGAAGCTCTGCCAACCGCACATCACTCCGCGTGAAGTCTTCCCACGACATTGAGGCTGCATCCCACACAACACAACGGGCTTCACTGTATATCTCCTCAGCTGTGACACCAATGTGACAGCCAGGGTAGCTGCAAGGACACTTATGAAACCAAACCCGCTACAAATGAAACAGCATTCTTATAGCATGCAGATAGGAACATGGCAGCCATTACTGTAATCAGTCATTCCAGATCTTGAAATGGCCACATAGGCCTACTAGCAATGGCTGATATCATATTATAGGCTGTGCACCATTATGTGTACAGAGCAAATACGGTGGCCATATTGTTTGTCAATTCCCTGCTGAAAAATATTTCATGTCCTGATGGGAATTGGCTTAATGGTTACACCAGGAACCCAGTAGGAACCATCACACGATCTAACGGACCATCAAGCATGCACAAAATAACATCAGAAACCAACAAAAACCAACAGAAACCAATAGGAATCTGTAATGGTTTCTAATGGTTTCAATGTATTTTTTTCAGCAGGGATATGCAAAAATCAAGTATACTAAAATACGCTTATGTGCATTTCCGTACTTGACATGACAACCCAGAATTTCAAGTATGCATAGATGCATGATTGTATGTACTCTTCATTCCCAGAGGAGAGATAGTTCATTGCACTAAACATAGCAACTATATAATTTACCATAGTAACCACCAGCTAAATCAAGGAGGAATATGTTTTCAGCATTAACTGTTATGGAAGTACCTTTTTCATAGCAAGTTAGTCATTGTTTTTGATATATATTATGAAATTATTCAATATTGCATTGTACGTTAAGTGAGAAAGGTAATGACTACAATAAAATCGCCAAAGATTAGCTATAAATTGCTAGAAATTATACCTACCTAACATTAGCTAATGATATTGATGTCAGCCAAAATCTGCTGTGTCTGCTGTATGCTGTAATCTGCTGTAATTAGATTGTAATTAAATAATTTGTGATTATACAATAATTAGATAGTTGAAGTGCTTGTACAAGTACAGTACTTTTGTTTTTCTTGTTAAAGAAAAACAAAGCTAGTCAAAGCTAGTCTGACGTTAGTGATGATGTTGTCAAGTGTGTTCCAGATGTAAGGAAATTTAAGCATACTATGAAGCCTGTACATTCCAGCTAGTATGCTTGGAAGAAAGTGCTATTGAGTGTGGAGGTATGCAGAATGCAAGCATGCTTAAGGGAACGCAGCTATTGGCTGAATCCCAAACTGAGCCCTCGTGGACTCATGGACAGTGGACTTGCAGATGTTAATGGCGTATTTCCGGGGGCAGGTAAGTCTGCGTTGATTTGCCAAAAACACAAGGTTTTCACAATGAGTCAGCCCTACTCATGGACTTGATGAGAACACACGTTTGAGTCCACGAGTCTGCATGTCCAGAGAATGGGATTCAGCCACTGACTCTGATGGAACAACAGAACTGGGCTTGTGAAGATGACATCACAAAGGTGGCCATGGTCAAGGACATTGTGAGGTGGTGTAATGAATTAGTTTCAAATTCTGCCCAATTCAATGCTCATTTACAACAACGATTATTGAACTGCAACCCAGGGGGAACAGTGTGCGATATGAGTATCTTACTCTGAGGAACAGTGCAGTGGATCAAGCTGAAATGGTCATTTCCTCATAAGTACGTGAAATTATGTACAGCAAGCATCCCCTGCAGTTTTGCACTTGTGTTTTTATGAAAGACAAACAAAATATTAGATTAGATTATATGAAGTTTAATCATGAAAGAAAAATCATACAGTAATGCAGTACTGTAAACTCAACTGTATTGTACAGTAAAAACAAAAACAACAGTAAAAGCAAAAACAGTTACAGTAACAACAAACTTTACTATAAAGTAAAAAAAAAACTGCTTCTCGGTGCTTAAGCAGCATTTTGTCGACGTCACATCTAATGTCTTCGTTGGCAAGACAGTGCTGGTAAAATCTTTTAGAGTGCCTTATCCACCCCTGACACTGCTGGGCTGTAATGTCATCGCATGCCTCATCCATGGCCTGAAGGAGCGTATCCTGCTCATATGGACACCTATCGTATACCTTCCACCTCCAGGCAGAGAAAAACTCCTCGATGGGGTTCAGAAAGGGGGAGTAAGGTGGAAGGAATTGGAATTGGAACTCTGGATGGGCTGTAAACCAGTCTCGCACAGCCAATGCACGATGGAAGTTTACATTGTCCCAGACAGTGATGAACATCATCTGAGCATTTGGCTGTACGAGACGGTTGTACAGCCCATCCAGAAAATGTATGAGGCGCACGGAGTTGTATGCCCCCAGCAGAGGGTCAGGCTGACCAATCAGGGATGGATGTGTGTGGGCCTGCCCAATGGTCTCAGGGCCTGGTCTAGGCAAACTAGGCATGTACAGTACCTATTACCTATATACTGTATATTTACCGTACATGGTCCACAACCATGACCATGACCACAACCACGACCACGACCCTGTCCTTCATTACCAACCTCAACCTCACTGACCTGCTCCATGTTGTCAGAAACTGCCATTCATGTTTCTAAGCAGCCTTTTATGTAGTGGTGAAGAGATTATCAATTGTGTTGCAATGCTACTCACCTGGGCCAGGTTGTTGGAAGTACTGAGACATGACTACAAACACCTGTTGAATTGATTTAGTGATCTGCATTTGTAGTAATAAGCATTTTAACATTGTTGTAATATTAGGTGGCTGTATTCTGAGAATGGAGCATGATTTAGACTTTGGCACTTTGTATTAACAGTTTTGCACTTTGTATGTCAGCATAGGATGTAGTGTCTTAAGGTAAGAATTCTGCAAGTCAGTTTAGCACTTTGCGTTAACAGTTTTACACTTTGTATGTCAGCATAGGATGTAGTGTCTTAGAGTAGGAATTTTGAAAGTCAGTTTAGCACTTTGCATTTTGAGTTTTGTACATTGAAATTCTGCTGTGCAAAATAAGTCAAAGCAATCGTAAAAAAACTGTAATTTGAATGTGACTAAGAGGTTCCGCATCCCACACCAGGATTATCAGAGATGGGGACTAACTGGCTGGATGAGAACGCTCTTCATCTGGGATCATTTGGCACATGGCCAAGCTTTGCTTTTAATTTTCATATTTGTCATTAATGTGGCTTTGAGATAGGTAGAGCATGCATGCAAGTGTGTGCATGTGTATATCATACGTGTGAGTGAGTGAGAATGTGTGTGTGTGTGTGTGTGTGTTGTGTATGTGAGAGTGTGCATGTGAGTGTTTATGAGTATGAGAGAGTACATTAGTGTGTAAATACAGGTGTGCATTTGTGTGTGTTGTGTATGTGTATATGGATGTATGAGTGTGCATTTCAGTGTTTATGAGTATGAGAGAGCATGTTAGTGTGTACATACATGTGTGCATGTGTGTGTGTGTATGTGCAGGCTGCATGTCCCAGGGTCCTAGGCAATCCGTGTCTGAATTTGAGTGCCGTGTGTGTGTGTGGGTGTGTCCATCTGTCTGTGTATCAGAGTGGCATTGGGATCACATGGTTGTCATAACATATCTGTTTCGGCTTAAATTACATATTTCTGGCAGCTGTGATAACAGCAATGCAGAGTGCATAATGACCTTTACTGCCCTGCATTTACACTGCCATTACAACAAACACTCAATATTACCCATCAACCCTGCATTTACACTCCCATTACAACAAACACTCAATATTACCCATCAGCCCTGCATTTACACTCCCATTACAACAACAAACACTCAGTATTACCCATCAGCCCTGCATTTACACTTCCATTACAACAAACACTCAGTATTACCCATCAGCCCTGCATTTACACTCCCATTACAACAAACACTCAAAATTACCCATCAGCCCTGCATTTACACTCCCATTACAACAAACACTCAATATTACCCATCAACCCTTCATTTACACTCCCATTACAACAAACACTCAGTATTACCCATCAGCCCTGCATTTACACTTCCATTACAACAAACACTCAATATTACCCATCAGCCCTGCATTTACACTCCCATTACAACAAACACTCAATATTACCCATCAGCCCTGCATTTACACTCCCATTACAACAAACACTCAATATTACCCATCAGCCCTGCATTTACACTCCCATTACAACAAACACTCAATATTACCCATGCGCCCTGCATTTACACTCCAATTACAACAAACACTCAATATTACCCATCAGCCCTGCATTTACACTGCCATTACAACACTCAAAATTACCCATCAGCCCTGCATTTACACTGCCATTACAACAAACACTCAAAATTACCCATCAGCCCTGCATTTACACTCCCATTACAACAAACACTCAATATTACCCATCAACCCTTCATTTACACTCCCATTACAACAAACACTCAATATTACCCATCAGCCCCGCATTTACACTCCCATTACAACAAACACTCAATATTACCCATCATCCCTTCATTTACACTCCCATTACAACAAACACTCAATATTACCCATCAGCCCTGCATTTACACTCCCATTACAACAAACACTCAATATTACCCATCATCCCTTCATTTACACTCCCATTACAACAAACACTCAATATTACCCATCAGCCCTGCATTTACACTCCCATTACAACAAACACTCAATATTACCCATCATCCCTTCATTTACACTCCCATTACAACAAACACTCAATATTACCCATCAGCCCTGCATTTACACTCCCATTACAACAAACACTCAATATTACCCATCACCCCTTTTCACCAGGATGGCGCCTGTGTCGGCTCGCCGTCTGTCTCGTCTGTTTGTTGCTGCCCTGCTTTTGTTTCTCTGTGTTTGTCGGGATGTCTCTGCCCTACTTGTTTACGATCGCCAAGCTCTCCTCAATATCAGGGCTTCATCGGAGATTATATTGCTGTCCCAATGCGTTTTGGGTGATCAGCAAACGAGTCCTCCTCCTGTGCTCTCGGATATCCCCGCGTACCTGCGCCGGCTGCTTTACGCCTTCCCCCGAAAAAAGCGCTTTAAAAGACGGGGAAAGCGGGGTGGTGTGCTTGTAAGACTTAAGGCCTACCTGACAGCCTCTTCAGTGACCGATCCACGCCCTGGCTGCCACTCAAGTCGTCGGTGGATCCGCCCTGTCTTCCCGGAGCCACAGGCCCTACTGGGCCCGCTGATGGGACCTGTTCCACCTGCCCTGCTGACAGCCCTTGGCCCGCGCCTCAGACGCGGCGTTGGTCATGCCTACCTCCGCCCGCTGAGACGCGCTGCATCATCATCTAGCCCGGAGCTAAACCTTCGCATGGCTCTGATAAATGCTAGGTCAATAGTAAATAAAACTTTCCTGCTGAATGACTTCTTCACCTCTCGTGAACTGGATTTTATGCTCCTGACGGAAACCTGGCTCCACGCAGGCGAGTATACACCACTCTCCGAACTCGTCCCTCCTGACTGTTCATTCTTCAGCTCCCCTCGCACCACTGGCAATGGTGGGGGGATAGCCTCAGTGTTCAGATCTAATCAACAGTGCCGACTGTCTCATCCTGCTATCAGCTATTCTAGCTTTGAGCTGCAGATGTTTGTTCTGAACCTGTCCCCTCCTGTGCTTTGCGCTGTCGTATATCGTCCGCCAAAACGCAATAAGGACTTCATTAATGACTTCGCCGACTTTCTGTCGGGGATCATGGTGAAATACGATCATGTTTTAATCTTAGGTGATTTTAATATCCATGTGTGTTGTGAATCACGACCTCTGGTCAGGGATTTCTTGAATATTCTTGATTCGTTTAACCTCACCCAATCCGTAACTGGCGCGACACACGAAAAGGGTCACACATTGGATCTTGTGCTATCGTTCGGTCTATCTGTTTCTATAAATGAAATCTGTTTAACAACATGTATCTCAGACCATCTACCTGTTTTGTTTACAGCATCAGTCCCGTGCTCGGTAGTTAAATCATGTGCCCCTGCACGCCGCCTGCGCTCGATTAACCCTTTGACTGCATCACAGTTTTCTGATATTTTTAACGATTCCCTGTTTTGTGCGTTGGATGTAAATTGTGCTCTCAGTGCTGATGAGCTTATTTCCATGTTTGATTCTACATGTACCGAAATATTGGACACTGTCGCTCCTCTCAGGCTCAGACGCACCAAAGCTCCTAACGAGCCGTGGCTTAATGACTCCACTCGCGCTCTCAGACGCGCATGCAGGCGCGCTGAGAGAAAATGGAAAAAGGATAAACTCCACGTCTCCCTAGAAATCCTACGTGACTGCCTATCCGACTACCAGAGAGCTGCCAAAGCTGCCAAAACGGACTATATTTCTATTTTAGTCTCCAATAATAGCCACAAGCCTCAGGTTCTTTTTAATGTTCTTAATTCTCTTATTAATCCCTGTGATGTCTCTCCTATTGTGCCATCGCCTACTCTCTGTGAAAGTTTTCTTAAATTTTTTATTGATAAAGTCTCTGCTCTTAGGCCTGTAAATATGTGTGTCGCCCCTGACCCTGCTTCCTCTCTGTGTTCTGCTGTCCTCAACCAGTTTGAGCCTGTGTCCCTCTCCTCACTCTCAGATGTAGTCATGCATCTGCGGCCTACAAACTGTCCCTCAGATAGCATTCCCTCTCGCCTTCTCAGAGACATCTTCGATTCGGTTGGAGCAAGTATTTTACTGGTAATTAATACCTGTATCAGCTCAGGATGTGTCCCAGCTGCCTTCAAACACGCTGTGGTGCAGCCTTTAATCAAAAAAAAAAACCTCGACCCCTCTATTCTTTCTAATTTTAGGCCTATCTCTCAGCTACCTTTTCTGTCCAAGGTCCTGGAGAGAGTAGTTTATGTCCAGTTGCAGTCGTTTTTAGCAAATAATGGCATCCATGAAAAGTTTCAGTCTGGCTTCAAACCGAAACACAGTACTGAAACAGCCCTTCTGAGAGTTTTTAATGATCTGACCCTAGCCGCTGATTCAGGTAACCCTGCTGTTTTGGTACTCTTGGACCTGACAGCTGCCTTCGATACTGTGGACCATGGGGTCCTGTTGTCACGGCTCGAGCAGTGTGTGGGCATCACAGGCTCTGCACTCGATTGGTTCCGGTCGTACCTGACAGACCGGAGCTTCTCAGTGCAGTTAGGTGAATTCTCCTCTGCTGTGGCCCCTCTCACCTGCGGAGTTCCTCAGGGCTCCATTTTGGGCCCCATCCTCTTTCTACTGTACATGCTGCCCTTGGGATCAATCTTTGCTAGACATAATGTCTCCTTCCACTGCTTCGCCGACGATGTACAGATTTACCTGCCTTTAGAAACCAAAAACAAGGACTCAATACAGCCATTGCTGGATTGTTTAAGAGACATCAAATCTTGGTTGTGCCTGAATTTCTTAAACCTCAATGAGAGCAAGACTGAGATAATTTTTTTTGGAAACGTCTCTCCAGTTTTGTCCGATATCCTGGGCCCTCTAAGCTCCAATATCTGTTCCTCTGTGAAGAACCTCGGAGTGACCTTTGATAGCGGCTTCAGTTTTTACAAACAGGTTAGTTCTGTGGTAAAGACCAGCTTTTTCCAGCTAAGACTCTTAGCCAAGACAAAGTCCTACCTCTCCCTGAAAGATCTAGAGAGGGTAATTCATGCCTTCATTACCTCGAGGTTGGACTATTGTAACTCCCTGTACGTGGGCATTGACCAGTCCTCACTCAGACGCCTGCAGCTGGTCCAAAATGCAGCTGCTCGCCTCCTCACTGGCAAGAAAAAGCGCGACCACATCACACCAGTGCTGGCCTCACTACACTGGCTCCCTGTCCACTTTCGAATCAATTTTAAGCTTTTACTTCTTGTTTTTAAAGCCCTAAATGGGCTGGCCCCTCTCTACCTCGCCGAGCTCCTGCACCGCCATGCCCCAACCAGAGCCTTAAGGTCAGCTGACCAGCTGCTGCTGGATGTGCCCAAAACTAGGCTAAAGACCAGAGGTGACCGAGCCTTTGCGGCGGCTGCCCCTAGGCTCTGGAATAGCTTGCCCCTCTATATTAGATCTGCCCAGACCCTAGGGATTTTTAAATCTTCCTTGAAGACCCACTTTTTCTCCCTTGCCTTCGACTCAAGTGGAGCATGACACCCTGGCAATTGTGTGTTTTGTTTTATACTGTTGGTTTTATTCTTTGTCTGCTTGTATTTCATTTGTGTAATGTATTTGATTATTTTATTTTATTTATTATTTTATTTATTATTGTACAGCACTTTGGTTCGACCGCAGTCGTTTTTAAATGTGCTCTATAAATAAACTTTGACTTGACTTGACTTGACATCCCTTCATTTACACTCCCATTACAACAAACACTCAATATTACCCATCAGCCCTGCATTTACACTCCCATTACAACAAACACTCAATATTACCCATCATCCCTTCATTTACACTCCCATTACAACAAACACTCAAAATTACCCATCATCCCTGAATTTATACTCCCATTACAACAAACACTCAATATTACCCATCAGCCCTGCATTTACACTGCCATTACAACAAACACTCAATATTACCCATCAGCCCTGCATTTACACTCCCATTACAACAAACACTCAATATTACCCATCATCCCTTCATTTACACTCCCATTACAACAAGCACTCAATATTACCCATCAGCCCTGCATTTACACTCCCATTACAACAAACACTCAATATTACCCATCAACCCTTCATTTACACTCCCATTACAACAAACACTCAGTATTACCCATCAGCCCTGCATTTACACTTCCATTACAACAAACACTCAATATTACCCATCAGCCCTGCATTTACACTCCCATTACAACAAACACTCAATATTACCCATCAGCCCTGCATTTACACTCCCATTACAACAAACACTCAATATTACCCATCATCCCTTCATTTACACTCCCATTACAACAAACACTCAAAATTACCCATCATCCCTGAATTTATACTCCCATTACAACAAACACTCAATATTACCCATCAGCCCTGCATTTACACTGCCATTACAACAAACACTCAATATTACCCATCAGCCCTGCATTTACACTCCCATTACAACAAACACTCAATATTACCCATCATCCCTTCATTTACACTCCCATTACAACAAACACTCAAAATTACCCATCATCCCTGCATTTACACTCCCATTACAACAAACACTCAATATTACCCATCAGCCCTGCATTTACACTGCCATTACAACAAACACTCAATATTACCCATCAGCCCTGCATTTACACTGCCATTACAACAAACACTCAAAATTACCCATCATCCCTTCATTTACACTGCCATTACAACAAGTATCCAAAATGAGCCAACTACCCTGCATTTACAAAGCATTTATAAAAAGCACTCATAAAAACCATTGGCATTACCTTTACAATGACATACAACAAGCATTCACAATTACCCATTAGCATTGCCTCTACTAGAGATTTACTATAGGGAGAAAGCAAGGTGAAAACAGGAAGACAAGGAGGTAGAGAACAGGAAAGAGTGCAAGAGATGGATGGACAGAGTGGGGAGTCATCAATTAGATAACTTCAAAATAGGTTACATGAAACTCCTCCCTTTGCCTAACTGACAGGTGCATGGTATGGTAATAGCTTGGTAATACAGAAGAAATGCCTATGTATCTCTAGGGCATCAAGGGAGAAGGATTCATCCAATGTGGGACTAAAATAATTAGTCACACC
Organism: Synaphobranchus kaupii; assembly: GCA_029718625.1. Taxonomy (NCBI): domain Eukaryota; kingdom Metazoa; phylum Chordata; class Actinopteri; order Anguilliformes; family Synaphobranchidae; genus Synaphobranchus; species Synaphobranchus kaupii. The sequence goes on from CM056393.1 coordinate 21,425,070, forward strand.
TTGTTCCACACCTAAGTGACATATCAGATGGTGACAGGCTAGAATTTGTATGGCAAATATGAAAATGCATTGAGGTTTGAGTCACAGGAATTCACCCAGCTCTCTTCAAACACCTTTCCGCTGTTAAAAAAAGGCTGGTTTTGGTACCTTACCCAAGGCTGGAAAAGTAAGCTGCTAACACCAGCAGTATAAAATGTAGAAGTATGAGCCATAGCAGGCAGTAGGGTGTGGTGGTGAGGATGTCAGGGTTATAGAATCAGATGAGACTCCTGAGCTGTACGCCTCAGCCCGACAGCCCCATACTTCAAAGGTGACCTTGTCCATGAGATGAGATCTTAAACCGAGGTCCCGACTCACTGTGGTCATTAAAGTTCCATTCACACTTATCAGACAAAATGTGGTGTTCTCCCCAGAGACGTTCCTAGTTTGGCAAGCTAATTATCACCCAATGTAACAGCCAAGTTCAATACTTAGACTCTCCATCTAACCTGATGGTGAGCTCTGTATAGTAAGGGTACAGTGAGTATATGCAATTCATCTGCACAGTCGTTTATTCACTCATCCAAACTTGAAATGCAGTGTAATTAATGGAAGACTGAGGCAGAAGCATCCAGACTAATGCATTACATGTAACCCTAGAGGAGAATATCAAGTACTGTACCTAGATAGTCTAACCAGCACTCAATCTAATCAGACCAAACCTTTAGTGACACATATCATAAAGATCTGCATTTCCTTATAGCCGTGTTCCGTGAGCACTCATAATGCTGGTCTCATGTTAGAAATGATAAATAGTTCAAAAAGTTCAAAAACAATTGTCAAAGTGGGCAAAGTGCACTGCAATTAGATTGAATAGAGCCCTGAAAAAATAACATGTCCAATTAGTCTCATCATTTACAGCAGAGGTGGGCAAGGAGGGCCATCCGTTTCTGGTTTTCATGCCAACTTCTGGCCTTAATTACCTAATTCACCCTAACATTTACACCATCAGACATTTTAGATACATTTCGTGATAAGCGCTTGAATGATAGCCTCGACTGTTTTTTGTTTTTTTTGCAATAGGAAACATTTCACTGTGATCTAAATTACGAGTGAACCAGTGTTGGTGTATACAGCCTATTAGCTCATTTAGGCAGGGTAATTGATGAAAAAAAAAAAAAACCTGCATACACACTGGCCCTCCAGGACCAGAATTGCCCATCTAATGTAGATGCCATGTTTCTCAGGAATTAAACATCTGTGCAGTTTTTTCGATGCTGTTTACTCAACTTAACACTGGTTCACACTGTTCACCAGAGTTTGTTTCATGCACTGGTGGCTTTCTCAGTGTGGAACACACACAAAAAGATGCCGTGCGTCCCTGTCCCACACTGTTTCCCGCAAGAGTTAAAGTACCTCACCACACAATCTCAAGAAGAATACCTCCTCCGAAGTTAATGCAGCCCCTGTTGAGGATATTTGTGCAAAAAAGAAAATCATCATAAGGTCTCTGTCAAGAATATTTCCCCCTTCAGATTTAGATCATAGTCAAGAATATTTCCCGCAGAGTTACTGTAGCCTCACTGCACATTTTACATTGTATTTAATGCACAGTTCTGTGCACTTGATCAAGCAGCCTCTGCTGTTATTCTGAACACGCTGTCATTGTCACAAAAACAGAGCCATGAGTCATAGCACCGTGAGTCACGACTGTGGGAGTCAATGACTGGGAAGGCTGACCAATTTGTTTTCCACGGTCTGATCATGGTAGTCCCCACCCCCGAGGCTAATAATGCAGTTTTAATCAAAATGTTTTCTAAATATGGGTTTTCTCCTCGTGTTTATTTACTTTGTAAACACGAGTCCGTGTAGAAATTGCTGAACAATTCAGGATGGATGTGTTAACTTGGAGCACTACCTGCTTTTTTTAACCCCTCCCCCGAGGCACGCGACATCTGCTACCGCTTCTTATCGCGGCGCAGTTTGCAAGTCGGGCTCGCCCAGCCGTGATTCAGGAGAAGGCTCATCACACACAGCTCAACGGGCGAGATGCAGGTGCCGGAGTGACCACCGGAGGGCGCTGGTGCGCGATGAGACGTGATGATCTGACCGAAAGCCTCCCATCCCTGGGTCACCTTAGAGCCGATTGTGCGTTGCCGTGCGGGGTGTGCGGCCGCGGTCGCCACTGTCACCGGATTCGATATCGGACTGCGGGGCCCATCCATGCGCTAGAACACTGCCTTAATACGATGAGCCACCCAGCATTCCTAACATCACCATTTCTGTCTGCTGAAAGCATTACTCACTCACTATGCATATGTAAGGTGGACCTCAAGACATAATATCCATACCATGACTAGCAACACACCAGAGGAAGGAACAGAATGCAGGAGTTGACTATCTAGTTTGTTTATAGAACACCTGCGATATCACCATGCCGGACAGATAACAATGATACACTATCATGGGTTTTGAAGTGAGTGTGCTTTGAAGTGAGTGTGCTACTTACTACCTCAGTAAATACATCTGGCTAAGAATATTTTGTAAAAATGTAAGTTATATAATATGCCCCTGCTAATCAAAGAAATAATAATAAATAAAAGGCACGCAGCAATATATTTAAAAAAAAAGTTCTCTTTATGCTCCTGGTCAAGGGTAAATAGGATTTAACAAGATGATCAATCTCTCCATGAATCCCCACTATCGTTATCAGTCTATCCCAATCTTCATATCAAAATTGCATTTTAACACTCTTGCCACTATTATTTCAGCATACATTTGGAGTGGGAATTGTCCCTGGAGTAACATAAAGCTTTCTTTCAGGGACATTTACGACAAACAACACTTTCGTAGGTGATTATAAAGGCTAGGTCATGTCAGTCAATCCCTCTTTCCCTTCTCATATGTGAATCATTGTTCCTTACCATTCCCGGTACCTGCAATAAGATTGTTACCAAACATTCAGTTGAAATATGGGCTCAATTTAGGACAAACTTTTGGTTCAGTCACCCTCGCTGCTATCCCAAATTTCTGTAAACCATTCTATTGCTCCCTCTTTACATGACACATCCACAGAAAAAGATTGACATTTTTTGAAAGATAATTTATTGATAGGAGGGAGTTGCTGTGGGGGAATGTTGTTTTTTGTGCATAAAAAATCAATTTTTAAAAATTAAAAAAGAAAGATAATAACATTAATAATAAACAACGATCTACTGGGGCCAGAATAATACTCAAGCCTTTAAAAATACACAATATACTTATATTTGCTAAAATGTAATTTGCTACATGCCGCTCAGCTAACTCTGCTTTGCTCAGAAAGCGAGTTGTCTCCTGCACAGTCAATAATGAGCAAGCACATAATCATGACCACAGGTCTTAGAATGTGTGTGTGTGTGTGTGTGCCTGTGCATGTGTGTGTGTGTGTGTGTGTGTGCCTGTGCGTGTGTGGGTGTGTTTGTGTGTCACAAATCAAACCAAATGTGTTTAAGCATGAGTGTGTGCATGTCTGAGTGAGTATGCATGTTTTAATCTTTTAATTCCTGGAAATAAACCTTTTGATCATGAGAACATTTTGATCTGGGCGGCTCAAATTTGGACCCATCCATCCACCTTACCCCCCCCCCCCCCCCCCATCACCTTGCTTCAGCAGGCCAGGGCTCCTTGGAAACTGTTGCTTGGCAACCAGGAGGCAAGCCCTCCTTGGAGAAGTGAATCATTAGTAAAACCGTTTCACAGGAGCCAGGGTTCCGATGCAAGGATGTGGTAAAACAGCAAGCGATTCTCGATTCAACAGAACAGAACCGCTGCTCTCAAGGTTGGGGAACCAAACTCACACGTCTATGAGTTCTGTGTCTCAATTCCCCATATTTATTTTCTGAATGAGCTAAATAAGAGAAATGCAAGCCTGAGACTCAGACCGTCATTGTCATTCTGGTCAGGAGCAGGGAAACACCCCTTAATTCCCAGCCTGACTGCATTTCGCCTCCAGACCCCGGTGGCAAACCATGCCAGTTTTCCTTATGGGAATTCAGAGAAAGCAGGTCAGATCTGCTCACCGAACAGCCAGCCGCGATCACTCCGAGTGAAGCTGACACAATCAAGGACACGCCCGGTGGAGTGGAAAAGAAAGGCGCTTTCATCGGTTTGTTATTATTTCCCCCCCCCCATTTTCCCTCATGTATTGAAGCTTGACTTATTTTTTTCCTCATTTTTTTCCACAGTCTGTACATGACATAAAATAGCAGACACCATTTTGTGGCCTAGATCTCATTCCATGAAGTAGATAGAATGTTACAAATGTTCTTTGTGAATGCGTATCAAGGGGGGAGACATTAAAATGCACGGATAGCTGCAATTGCACTCTGTTTCACGAATGCATATTGAGTTCTCAAAGCACAAAACAAACTGTTGTGCAGTGTGCATTAAGCCATTAACATCACAAGGACAACAGCGGTATTTTATAAAATTTGGAATGAAACAGATAGGGATAGCTAAAAGGTATGGAGTTGAATTGGCGTTCCACTTTGATCATCTCTCCAATAAATTTGATGAGGGCAAGTGAAAATACAGCATCTTGTGACAATAACAACATTAAGGTCTCATGACATTTTACAAAAGATGGACAGTGATCCATTATCATCTTTCCCCCACTGCCAGTTTTCCAAAAATTGGAACATTTTGGCCCTGCAACAATGCAAATGACAGGAAAAATAAATGCACTGTGGGGGATTGTCATTTTACAAAGCTGAATAGGAAGTAATGTTGTAGTGAATATACTTATATGTTGTGGAAAAGAAAAAAGAGAAAATATTAAACAATTTGGTAACAAAAGATGGGTAACATTTTCCTATGACATTCCCTGACATTTTGTCAATGTAGCATACTTACTCCTGTTTAGTTGCATTTTATTCATACAATACTCATTTTATTTAGTTGCTTGAAAGCCTTTTTGTTGATGACTGTTACATTTTAGTCAAAATTAAACACAGCCACATAACCAACTATACAGATCCTTTCCAAAAAATTAGAATATCATGGAAAAGTTTTTTTTTTCCATAATTCCATTCAAAAAGTGAAACTTTCATAGATTATAGATTCATTGCACACAAAGTGAAATATTTCTAGCCTTTATTTGTTTCATATTTCATCATTTTGGCTTACAGCTCCAGAAAACCCCCAAAACAGTATTTCAAGAAATTAGAATAGTGTGTTGAAAATCAGCATTTACTTCAGTTATTTCAGAGAATGAATGTTTTAGACTGAGTGTCACACTCTAATCATCTAATTTACTCAAAACACCTACAAAGTTTTTCTACAGGTGTGTCATTAAATTGGACAGGTATCTCAGTTTGGTTCAGTATGGGGAAGACTGCAGACTTGACAATTGGCCAGAAGACCATCATTGACACCCTCCAGAAGATGGGTAAGCCACAAAAGGTCATTGCTAAGGAGGCTGGCTGTTCACAGAGTGCAGTGTCCAAGCATATCAATAGAACGTTTAGTGGAAGGGAAAAATGTGGCAGGAGAAGGTGCACAAGCAAAAGAGATGACCGTAGGCTTCAGCGGATTGTCAAGCAAAGACGATTCCAAAATTTGGTGGAGATGCAGAGGGAGTGGACTGAGGCTGGAGTCAGTGCTTCAAAAACCACCACGTACAGAGTGTGACACTCAGTCTAAAACATTCATTCTCTGAAATAACTGAAGTAAATGCTGATTTTCGACACACTATTCTAATTTCTTGAAATACTGTTTTGGGGGTTTTCTGGAGCTATAAGCCAAAATTATGAAAAATTAAACAAATAAAGGCTAGAAATATTTCACTTTGTGTGTAATGAATCTATAATCTATGAAAGTTTCACTTTTTGAATGGAATTATGGAAAAAAAAAAAAACTTTTCCATGATATTCGATTTTTTTGGAAAGGATCTGTATATTCATCAAATAATTATACCCTAAATATTGTAGAGATATCTGGTTAAGAATGAATCAAATGAACATTTGAACCACAATCATTAAGGCAATCAATCAAGATAAAAATATCACAATTATTTACACAAAATATTTATAAAACATCTGAAACAGAAGTTTTTTTCTGCATAAATACAGTGCCCTACAGAATTATTCACACTCTTGATAAAGATGAGCAAAGAAGGTTTCATAAAACAAAAAATACAGGCATATACCTGCTCAAAACAACTGCTCAGAGGAAAAGGATTTCTCACTATAATAAACACTCCTGAAAGAGCAACTGCATAATATTCTAATGTTAAAATACTGATTTAGTTTAACTAACAAAAACCTCTCTGTCTACAAATATAACCCTAACAAAACTGCCCATAAATATAATAATAATCACTCAAACTTTAATTTCCATCCACAAATCCAATTGATGGTCATAACAATAAATGTTTCACAATTAATTACTTCTACATAATCTAATAATAACTGTAAATGTCGAAATGAAGTAAGATGGGAATTTTTAACGACTGCTGTTTGTATAATTTTTTTTTACATGAATGAAGTTCTGTCTTGTCCTTGAATGGCTGAAGCTATATCAAGACCATAATTAAGTTCTCATGTGACACATATATAATTACTCCTTTTTCGGCTCTCCCCTTTTCTCCCAATTTGAAATGCCCAATCGTATATCAGCGCTCATTACTGAAGCCTCCGCTATCTCCATGCTCTCCTCCAAAGCATGTGACGAAGTGCCACTTCTTATCACACCACAGCTTGCGAGCTGGATGAGATGTGGATCCCTGCAGGCTGAACTCTCCCTAACCCTGGGCGAAGCTGCCGCCGATTATATATATTATACTATATCCACAGCCAGCACAGGTATGGTTGGGATTCGATCCAGGACAGTGCAGCTCATCTATACACTTGAATGGAAACGGTACCTTAATTGGTTGAGCCACCCAGCAACCGCACCAGCACATGTATTTCATGAGCTCATCTTATTTGTATGCTGACCTAAGACTTTAGCCATGGTCATATGTATTGTTTTTTATGAATTGATCTTGGTATGTTATAATCAATTTAAGCTGTCATAATGTTCATTTCAGCTAATGAGCTGCAACAGTGAATAGTGAATAACTTTAGCTATTTATTAAAATGTTTGAATTGGATTAAAATGTTGTATTTGTTCATATACTGTATGTAGATGGAGGACTATGCAGTGCAGTTTTTCACTTTATTATCTATGCTATGTTTAATAAGTTACTAAACTACAGTAGCTTATAGACAATCAAAGACAGAAACAGATTGTTTTTGACAGACAGTTTTAGTCCAGTCGTAATGTTTAGTCTGGTCTGAATCGTGGTTAGTTAAAGACATACAGTCTGAACTGTGTTAGAACATAATGTTGTATGGCTATCTGACCCAATATGAGTTGTAATATTCAAGCTCACCTTTATGATTTGCTCCAGTGGTCAGCAACTGGCCAACGAAGAATGATGTTTTTTCTCTCTCCATTCACTCCCATTGCATGGCGTCTCAAAAGCACACTTTTAGCACATAAATGAATGCAAACAACGTGGATTATGCCGATATACAAAATCACGACATCCGGAACCATACGTTTGAAACCTTTGAATACATTTTTGATTGATTTGATTTTGAAGAACTATTTTCTGAGAACAAGCAACTGTTGCTAGCTTCTTTGCTGATCGGTTTGTTTACTTACAAACGCTTCAGGAAGTGAGTGGGACCGTTACGAGCGCGAGAACGAAACAAGGAAGTTAATAAACTAACGACCGGATCTTCTTCCAAACCTTTTCAAGCGTACGGTTCCGGATGTCGTGATTTTGTATATCGGCATAATCCGCGTTGTTTGCATTTGTTTATGCGGTAAAAGTGTGCTTTTGAGACCACTTTGCCATGCAATGGGAATGAATGGGGAGAGAAAAAACGTCATTCTTCGTTGGCCAGTTGCTGACCACTGGAGCAAGTCATGAAGGTGAGCTTGAATATTATGACTCATATCAGGGCCAGGTAGCTATACAACATTATGTTCTAACAAAGTTCAGTATGCCATTAAGTAAACACAGCATATAAGTATATTCATTACAGGATTAATAGAATGAATATGCTGGATTACTGTCAGTTCCCCCTTGGAGGTACCACATTCACTACTGATAGGTTTTTAGATGAGGTAGCCTAACAAATACAGGTATTCACCAGAAGGTTGATACAGCACAGAAAGCCAACATGTCAACCAATCATAATGTACGACACCCCCAAACATCACTGTGACAACAAGGAAGAAGAGACAGTGTACATGTATCTAGAAATGCAAATATAAGTAAATGGCAATGCAGTCAAATCATACAAATCTCACTTGCCTTTGTTTTGTCAAACCCGATGGTAATCAACAGAAAGAAGTTGTAAGAATGGCTAAGAATCTGTGACACTGAAAACATTACTATTGTCAGGTTTCAAAACTGGAACATAATTTATGTCTTTAGAAATAACATACAAACAGGCTTACAAGATTATACTATGCATGCTACTGACCAAGGTGAAAACATATGCTATATCATGGCCTTTCTGGGTCAAGCTACTATTTTAAGTACCACATTCAATTCACTGATGGATATTTGCACATGAATTTGTTATAAATTCAGTTATAACAAAACTAACAAATATGAATATATATAATTCAATATGGTCTGAATTTATTATTCATTAGTAGGGATTTGTGGGCGCAGTGTTCATAATACTACATCTACCCTTACTGAAAAATCACGTGAAATTTGGCTTTTCACATGTGAAAATCACAATTTCACGTGACTTTCACATTTTCACGTGATTGGCCTTTTTCACATGTGGATGAAAATTTCCACATGTGAAAAGAAAATACGTCACATAAAGTCACGTGCAATTTACATATTCACATGTGAATTACATATGTTCGGCTTTTTTCACATGTGAACTAGTTTTCACACTCGAAAACAAAACAACAAAACATTTATTTTGTATTTTTCACGTGTGTGTTAAAGGTTGTATCAGCGATTTTGGGTGGAAACATAAATGATCACATTCATCTGATTTTTCCTCACGATCCGCTAGCTGCCCGCCCCATAAGCAGGCCGTCAAAAAACCGCGTCTCTGTAGGCAGCCTATGCTCCGAGATCGTACACAAAAACAAATGGTACTACCAACCACTCAAAACCAAAATAAACAATATTCCAACCAATCACAATGATCTGCACAAACGCTAATCTTATCTCGCTGAAATCTTGACGGATTTACAAACGGTTTGGTTTCTTACAAACGTTATTAACGTGGTTATAATTCTGGATGCTTGAACACTATTTTTTAAAACATAACATAATTATTCATAAGTATGTTTGTTTGGGATTTCGCTTCAGAAGTGACGTCACCAAAAATCGCTGATACAACCTTTAAATAGTCACATAATCGCGGAAAAACCTAAATGAAAAACATGTGTCCAAAAACCCTGAATCCTGTCTGGTTTCACTTTTTCCTGTCTGATTTTACTATGAAAGTCAATGGGGAAATATGACGGGAAAAAGTTACTGAATTTGCACCTTCTACACATTCGCATATAGTGATGGAGAGATTATGATTTATATTTTCTTTGAACCAAATTATTCAGTATTATTCTGTAGACGTGCAATGTTCTATTCTACACAAGTACACAGGATTTGTTTTCTTCCAGTGTCTTACAGTTCTTTTTGCTGTGGAAAAGTGTCCACTCAGACCAACGTCGTGTCATCTCTGCAGCCATGAACAGATTCATCCTCAGTGAACTCCTGCCAAAAGGATATCAGTGTGCATTTTATTTGTCCACATTCTACATTGTCAAACTCTTGTAGAAAATGTGTTATACATAGCTATATGTGATATAGAGTACATCAGAACTCAGGCCACTACAAGAAAACATAAGAATGATCATGAGCATGTTTTTGTCCTACTTTTACTGTTTTTGATCGTGGCTGTGTTCAAACTAAATTTATTTAGATATCTAGAATGTCCCCCCCCCCAACCCCCTCCCCATCTCCTTCCTGCTTTTAGAAAGAGGGGGAAAGAGATCATCTTCTGCACTATATAAGGCTGAAAAATCATCTGTTTCTGGTTCTAGAGGAACACACCGCTTTGTAAACAACTGCAATTCTCATTCAGGATGCAATGCTAACAATTCACTCAGCTGCATTTCAGATCCTGCTGCCACTGGATTTTGTAGAGAAAACTTGACAAACAACCACAGTCAAGTGTACCGCCCTAATAATAACATTCAAATCCTTTAATTTCCTGGGACTTTTCCAAGGCAATTCAATTTTTGATACATTATCAATTTCGTTCTACGCCCAGCCTAGTCCTGATACTGCCGCTCTGTGCTGTTCTCATCCCCATCTTACTCTAAGAGCGCATGCCAAATTCCTACTCACTTCAGACTGGCACTGGCCGCAAAAGAGAATGGGCAGAGGAAGGAAACTGAAAGCAAAACTGGGTAGATCCCAAAGGAGCCGTGCGGATTAATGGCATTTTGGAAGAGGTGGAATTTTATTAATGATCCTGCTTGGTTCAGCAGGAAAAGAGAGGCGGAGGTTTAGGCTATGTATAACCACGCTACAGGCTATGGGTGGTCATGTTTGCCTCATTAGGCTAGACAGCCCACGTTTCACACACATACACGCACGCACAGAAAGAGAAACACATTTATTCACATACATACTCACAAACACTTGTTTACTATATCACACTCACACATGGTCATATATATGTAATCATTTATTCATTTAATTACACACACACACACACACACACACACACACACACACACACACACACACACACACACACACACACACAGATCCTCATAAAAAACTAATGTGGGCACTGACAGCTCTCTAATCCCTGCTTAAAGGTTGTATCAGCGATTTTGGGTGGAAACATAAATGATCACATTCATCTGATTTTTCCTCACGATCCGCTAGCTGCCCCGCCCCATAAGCAGGCCGTCAAAAAACTGCGTCTCTGTAGGCAGCCTATGCTCCGAGATCGTACACAAAAACAAATGATACTACCAACCACTCAAAACCAAAATAAACAGTATTCCAACCAATCACAATGATCTGCACAAACGTGACGTCACTTCTGAAGCGAAATCCCAAACAAACATACTTATGAATAATTATGTTATGTTTTAAAAAATAGTGTTCAAGCATCCAGAATTATAACCACGTTAATAACGTTTGTAAGAAACCAAACCGTTTGTAAATCCGTCAAGATTTCAGCGAGATAAGAGTATTAGCGTTTCTGCAGATCATTGTGATTGGTTGGAATACTGTTTATTTTGGTTTTGAGTAGTTGGTAGTACCATTTGTTTTTGTGTACGATCTCGGAGCATAGGCTGCCTACAGAGACGCGGTTTTTTGACGGCCTGCTTATGGGGCGGGCAGCTAGCGGATCGTGAGGAAAAATCAGATGAATGTGATCATTTATGTTTCCACCCAAAATCGCTGATACAACCTTTAATTAACTGTTTTAAAGAAATAAACACAACACTGCAACATTTCCCTAAATCCAGGATGAGTAATCTCCTGTGAACCCCAACTTCTCACATTGCATGTCTCAATGAGCAAACCCTGACGCCAACTCCTTCTTAAAACCACTTTAACATTACAACCCTTCCAGTGAACCCTGGCAGGTCAGGTACAAGACCCACAGGACAAAAAGCAGAAGCGTACAATATAATCAATAGAATCAATATAATCAGAGCTCTGACTACTGTGCCAACCAAGCCGGAACTGCTTTAACACTTTGCATTAGGAAGTCACTTGCTAATCCTATAGCCTTGACCTGGACAAAAGCCCCCCCACCCCCCCATGCTGCTGAGCCGCAGCTCCAATCTGGCAACGCCTTCACGGCGATGGGCCCGGGGTCTGTTGCCACAACGACGACGACAGCGGCGGCTTCGCAAGGCTCAGAAGTGACGCTGCTTTTGGTTTGAAGGTTTGAGGCGCGTGAGCGCCGGGGAGAAAGGAAGGGCAGTGTGAGTCACTCAGCGTTCCTCCTCTACCCTGCCCCCCCCCCCCCCCCAAAAGGAATACTGTGCCCAGTTCAATCACAGACACTCTGGAAACAGAAGGCACTGAAAGAGGTGAGTCACAGGGAATACAATTCAATTTCCACAGACAACGGTGTCTCCACGGTTTACCTCTGTCACGCCAGTCTCACACCAAATTGAATCTTTACCGGAGGGACAACCTCTCCTCTCCTCGCTCAGCTCAGGAGGAGGCTTTGCCTTCCTGCCAGAGCCACCAACTCCCTACACAGCCTTGCTATCTTGCCTGGGGGGGGGGCTGGGCTGTAAATGATATTCCATGCATGGGTTCCTGAGTGGCTCTCACCAAAAAGCTAAAAAACTGGGCCCTGAAGTTGCAGGTTCAAGCAATGGTCTTAAGCTAAGTCATTAGCTGAGTCCCAATCGGTAATTCACTGGGACTCTATAGTGGCAGGAGACAAGTGGCCATTGGCCTCATCCCACCTCCCCTTATGTTTAGGTTTAAGATGGTCAGGGCTTTTCAGGTTGTCGCTGTACTCACATTCATACCAATACTCAAATCAGAATCAGAACTTCAGAAGACTACACCAAAGTGCATGTTTCGTGCTCCTGAAGTCCTTCTGAGTGCATTATCTAAAGACTGCTCCTTCAGCACCAGACATGATGTCACCTTGACTGCTTCACGGAAAGCTCACATCCTTACCCAATGCCCTTCCACCGTCACAACAGAAAGCACATCAAACATACTTCATTAAAAGGCATAGCATATGATGGGCTCACTCAGCTTTTCTCAATGAACATTGTTAAAGACTGTGGGCCAGATTTACGAAGGAAATAGCCACAGCACAAAAAAACTTGCTATATGGCGGAGCTGGTGCGTCGCAGATACTGACAAATCAATGACCGATTTACCAAGACTGGTTCTAATTACACTATCAAATAAATCAAACATCCTCATTCACTATTTTGTGGTAAGAAACCCATAAAACCAGTGAGAAACAATAAGGCATGCTTACATGTCCAGATTGCAATATGCTTAGAAATTGATGCAGAGCAACCAGGCACAAGTAGCAAGGGAACCACTAGAGAAAGGAATCTTAAATTTACAGATTAGAAACTTGAGGTAATGGTCAACGAGGTCCAGCTTCACAATGCCGTATTACAGCGTAAGAATACAACACCAACAAAGAACAGAAAACTTTGGAGTGACATCATAAAGAAAATTCATTCATTAGGAATAACACAATGAACAGTAGAGAATGTAAAGATACCATGATGCAAAATGATTAGTTGATGATTTGTAGTGCTATGCATCACAGGACACATTCATTTTAAATCTGCACGCCATGGAGCCCATAAGGGAAACTTATTTGACTGCCAAGGATATGCGTAAAGCCCGACATCCTTCTCCAGCATCCTGCGAGTAAGTGGACAGGTTGCTGCTCAAAGAGCAGCAGCAGAAAACCATTGTGATTAAGACCCATAAGACAATCAATGTTAAAAGGGCAATGTTTAACTTTTTCTAATGGCAGGGTCACTCCAGGAGACGTTTTTCTGCAGAATTTCATGCTGAAAAAATGTTATTTAGGGGGTTTTCGCTGCTCACGTAGAATAGGGGCCTTTTTTTACCCGAGGAGGACACAAAAGTTAATTATTGAGTTTTTCTTGTGAAAAAAACACATACAGTATATGTTATACATGTCTGTTGAAAATATGGTGTTGAATACTATTATTATGATCAAATAGGTGCAACGACTTGTTTTCCTTTTTTTGAATATACACAATGTTTTTAGCAGCTTCAAGCATAAGACTTAATGCATACAAGCCCTAAAATGCAGGAGTTCAAACAAAAAATAACTAAAATAAAAATTTCACACAAAAACTAGTTGGCTAATTCGTTTTTTACATGAACATTTCTGTTTTTAATTTTAAAGTGAAGTTGGAACCTAGATAGAATTGGCCGTATGGAAAGGATTCTGACATAACTCACATGAATACCCTCCCTTGCATGTCATTGGTATTAATGGAAATACAGTAGAAACCCAAACCAACCACACTGCAGCAGCAGGCAAAAAAAATCTGAATCAGTGCCAGAGACCCAGCATAAAAACACTGCAAGTGGTCCACAACACGTATTAACAGCATAAGTCTCAAATCCACACACCAGCTGGTGCCATTAACAATATCTATTTGAAACCAATTTGGATGTCTGTGTCCAGTGAACAGATTTATTTATCAAGATATTTCTTTGGGGCCTCCTGATTGGTTCAATCCCTAAAAGCACCTGTCACGAGCTTAGTAGCCTACACATGACAGGCTTAATTCTCGGCTATGACTAGTATTTTGTAGTGGAGGCCTGTGTGCTGTAGCTAACTAACATCTGCCAAAGCCCCTGACACAATTGACAATTGCCACAATCCAGATACTGCAATCCAGCACAACAAGACACATGTCACATGGACATTGTTATCCCACGCAGAATGTACCCATGTTGTCCTGGTATCCAATAGAAGAACTTGAACCGGAATTATTACGTACCAGCATGTCTTTCTGCATTCTTTGAAATAAAAGGTAAAATACTGTGGCGATGGTAAAAATGTAGGCCGAATAGTTAAGTACCATCTCTGCTACTTGTTACTGGCATGCTACAACACTTGTCCAATGCAACAGTGTTTTAAAAGGCAAGCTTTCTTGACTTACTTTCCTCTTCCTTTTGGTCAGAAATGCCATGTAGGCCCAATACCAACCATCAGATTATTCTTAGTTTGATAAATCCTCTCTCCAAATCGTAGGCCTAATGACAAAAGGTGGGACGTTGCAGATCATTGACGCACTCGTTTTCTGGTTACTGTAATAAAAATGCCCTGCACATGCTGTTACTCACACTGTTAGTTTGACTGAATTCAGCCAAGCGCCTTATTTTATAATAACCTACGTATCTTGACCCGACACGAGAGTGCCCGAGCGTGTGTGCGCGCGCATTTAGTAGTCGAATCTGTCCCCCTTTCGTGCTTTAGCAATCTGTCTCACACTAAGGCCGTGGTTCCCGCCAAGTCCACGCGCGTAAGAACTAGCACTGATCAGTAATTTTCCCCAAATACGCATCTCTGTGCTGTCCATGGTGCTAATCTTTAATGCGATTGAAAACTGCAACAGCGCCGAGACGGAGAACCACAGAAATCAAGAAGAGAGATTGTGCATGAGGCAGAGGGAGACTGTAAACTACATGTATGAGAGAGAATAGTGTGTGGGGTCGACACTGATGACCGTTAACAAGGTTAAAAATTCAAACGTTCTCGCATGACTGCAAACTTACCCTGAACCTAAGCCACCGTGTAAACGCACCTAGGCAATACACTAACCTGCGGCATTCATTGACAATCACACCCAGAAATTCTACCTTTCTGAGCTGTGCATTCCAGACAGACAATACGTTCAAGAGGATGACAGTCACATTAAATCACGTGTTTTAGAATTGATCAGATACATGCACATAAACTGGACCATAGGCTACATTGTATTACATTTAGAAAGAAAACACATTAGCTACCTTGATTATTTATATTCTCATTATTACGAATGGCAAATGTATACGGCGTAGCTGTGCGTACACATTCCATGCGTGCATTGCAATTTTGACAAATTCCCACGAGCGGAATGCTAAGAATTCGGGTGGGGAAACATGAACATGCTTACCTTTCATCCAATCCAGGACCTGCTTGGGTGTCCATTTACTTATAGGTTCCATTACCAGTGCCATAATCGATGTCACTGTATCTTCTGAATTCACGCCAACGAAAACGTATCGGTTTTATTTCGCGATGAAAAGCGTATTACCGCAAGGACACATAGAATCGTGAAATATGGGTTAATTCGAAACTGTTGTTCAAAGCATGGCTGGTCGTAGGTTTTGTGGAGAGGATGCGGTGGTGCAATCCACGCGCACACGCACGCTTTCTCTATTTCGTTCCGTGTCTCTCCCTCTCTCAGCTGCTCACTCCCCCGATGCCAACCGACCCTCGCAGTAGCACTGTGGAGTAGAGAGGTTGCTGTGAACGAGCAAGTCTAGCATTCCCTCCTCCTCCCTCTCCTGCACGCCGCAGCATCACACCACGGGCCGCTGTAGTCTGCGCGAGACACGGGGAATGGTGCAATACTAAACATTGTACTCCACTGGCAGCCCAATGAGTGACGCAAAAGCAAAAACCCCAGCACGAGAAAAGAAAGTGCAGTATACGTCACATTAAAGAGGGTATCACACCTTGAATGAGACACGGGAGACCTTCACAGCAGGGCTATCTCATTTGGCAATTTACTAGATATGTCGTAGGCTATGCACTTTCATGTGTAAATGGTACAAATTGCATTTTGCCTTGACAAACACGGAATATGAAACGTAAAGCATGACATACATTGTTAATTAATTAATCGAAAACGATTTGTGCTGTTCTAGTATTTCACCTAATCTAATACTGAAATGCATTTTATTCTTTAAATAAGGTTGCAAAAAATAAAATGTTTACAATATCACGGTTGGTTCCACTGGATAGTATTAGCACACATAGCTATGTATTTAATATTAAAAGCTCCAGAGCATGCTATAGGCTTAAACTATCATAAACCAGTAGGCCTATGTAAATACTAAAAATATAGAGATATATATTTATCATTCAAAAATAGAGTAAGGTGCACATCTAGCATGGTGAACCGTGAAAATCAATCCTGGGACCTGGGATAACGTCTCCCAACATAGAACAGTGTATCGAGGAAAGAAACTATCGCCTACACGAGGGTGAACGGGGGTGAACTACGTTTGTAGATCATTGTATCTTTACCATTAAACACAATGAATGGAGCATAAAATATTGCGTCATTAAAAGAAACCCCCTTGATATGCAGAATTTGTAAGTATGCATATATTGGCAAGAAGGCGGAAAACGTGAGGCATATCACACTTCCTCGCACAAAAAGTATTGAAATATAACCGGATAAAACCCGGACAGTAACTGGCAGCGACCCCTACCGTTATATTGTGCAATGCATCTCAATGGTGACGTCGTATTTCATTAAAGAAGTTTCTGGGTGGTGTTCTTCGCACTGTTTCTGTCGGTATAATCATGAACTGCAAAACCTGACAAGCACACTTAAAGAATGGGCTGTAATTAATTGACAGACAAAAGTAAATAAAATATTACATATATTTCATATCTTATGTATGAATAAACAGCTGGATGGGCTGAATGAATGTTGCGACAGTTATTATTATTATTATCATACATGTTCCTTGGTTTTAAAGTCTACTTATTTCAGGAGTAGTGCAACAGGCTTGGAGCCCATTATTCATCCTCCTGATCCAAATCATTTGAGAAAATAAAGATAAGATAAGTCATTACATAATAGTTCAGCTTCTGAACACACACCTTGCTTAATATATCTCTTATACAGACAGCAACTGCACTGGTGTTTTTTGAGGTAACTGCTACCATGTTAACAACGAGAAGGCCAGTGAATGACTCAGCAGGTAGAGTGTTGTCTCTAATATGCAACACAACCAGAACATTGCAATGATAATAATGGTTGATATCTAATGCTCTGCAAGTACTTTTCTAACACTGCGTAAGAAATATAACATTTTTTAAGGAAGTCTTCCATTATTTGTGGTATTATTTTTAGTTCTCCCATGCATACTGAACACAACATAATTATTCAATATTATTTCCATTCACTCAACAACAAAAAAATGCAGTGCTTGTTTAAGTTAAGGACAAAGTGCTGTATGAATAGTGTAATTCCTAATTCATTCATTCATACTCACAATTGTTTTGGCTCAAGCCATTTTAAATACCTAACAATTTTAATAGGATAAGACGGACAACTCTGTTATGGTTCAAGTCAACTTTCTAGATCCTTATTTGCTTTTGTTCATTTATTTTTTTGTTAATTTCTTGTAACAGAGGAGTTACTCCATCCCTGTTCTCCACACATCTTAACATCTTTCAGTCCTACTGTACAATGGACGTTTCCACAATAATTACAAATCCAATCATATTTAATATAATTATTCAAGATGTAATATTATATGTAATTACTCATGACAAATAAACGTGTAATTATATCATAAACTGCCACACTTTAATTTTGTTCAAAATAGGTTGCAATTATTTTCAATAACACCCACACATCATGCAGAAAGCAACAAAATTGTGAGTATTTTTATTAACTAAGCAGCTAAATTAAGGAAGTGTTGAAGGGGGGGCAAAAAATAAAATAAAAGTAGATTGTGATATGTCTGTTGTAATGGTTCTGGGGTCAATGTTTTTTTGACTTTATTTTGCTGAATGTGTTTCTATAGCTGTGCATTAGTTATAGTAAGTATCATAAGTATTTGGACAGTGGCACAATTTTTGTTGTTTTGGCTCTGTACTCCAGCACATTGGATTTTAAATGGAACAGTGAAATATGAGGTTAAAGTGCAGACTTTCAGCTTTAATTTGAGGCTTTTTTACATTCATATCAGGAGTACCATGTAGCAATTGTAGCCATTTTTATACCATACCCCGCCCCCCCCCCCCCCCCCCCCCCCCCCCCCCCCCCTCCCATTTTACGGTACCAAAAGTAATTGGACAAATTAACATAAACTTAAATAAAGTTATCATATTTAATATTTTGGTTGCATATCCTTTGGCATGCCATGACTTCCTGATGTCTGTTACCCAAAAACATCAAACAACTCTTGATATCTTATTATTTTCAGGTACACTTACAAAGGATACTATAACCTCTCTGCATTTGAATGGATCTCTATGGGAATTGGGGAGTGGGACTAGATTAAGCTGTAAATTACATGGGAATAGTGTGGCACACATGGTTGGCTAAATGGATATAAGTCATCAGGGGTCTGAGGCATCAAACGAGCCTGAAATCATCACTCTGCTGCCAGATATGCCGTAGATATGGATGTATCACTTGAAGGGTTGTTTTTCCTGACTTATTTTTCCATAGAGTTCAATAGAAAAAATGAGTCGGGAAAAACAACCCTTTAAAGCGATGTATCCATATCTACTGCATATCTGGCAGCAGAGTGATGGTTTGAGGCTTGTTTGATACCTCAGACCCTTTATGACTTATAGGCATTTAGCCAAACATGGGTTCCATACTATTCCCATGTAATTTACAGCTTAATCTAGTCCCACCCCCCAATTCCCATAGAGATCAATTCCAATGCAGATAGGTTATAGTATCACTTGTAAGGGTACCTGAAAATAAGATATCAAGAGTTTTTTGATATCCTTTTATACCCAGTCATGATAGCATCACCTGTTTACTTGTGTAATGCTCCAAACAGGTGTTTTTTGAACTTCAGTATTTTTTTTTTTCTTTGAAAGTCCGCACTTCAACCTCACTGTTCCAACTACTTTAAACTGGCATCTCAGACGAAGCACAGCAGCTACAATAGCTTTGCTGGATTCTCACATTGAAGACCAGTTGTTGCTTTTTCCTTTATCTGTATTTGTAATAACTCCTCTTTGGGTCTGCAAGTGGTTCTATCCTCTGCAATTTGATAACATTACTAATAATACTGTATTGTATGTGCTTTAGTTTGTTAATGTTGGACATTTACTGAAAAACCCATGATAATTGACGTAAACTATTTTTTTGTTGTATTATTATTGAATTATTTTTGACCAGGGAGGTCAGATATTTTTTTAAATTGTTTATTCATAAACTGTATACAATTTTTTTCAAATTCTCACATTGGTAGAACATATTATCATATATATTATTGATGTAGTTGTTGTAATGTGAAATATGCTTCTATTTCAGGTTCTGAAATTATATTAACATTTCAATATTGGGGCTTTATTCTGCTTTGATACATTTGCAAAAAAAAAAAGCATTCAAATCTTTCACAATTTGTGTTCAAAAATGCCTCTTTTGACTATTTGTGGGTGTATTTATGATGATATTAAGTCTGGCTACTTGGAGATATTTTGGGTCCCATATTGTCCTCAATTTACATAAATGATTTGGGACCATGCAGTACCAAACGTTCATCTGTACATTGATGATACTGTAGTTCACTCAAGTGATGATACCTTTAAGTGTGGCCATGAAAGATGTTCAATCCGCTTTTAATATTATCCAGAGTAATTTGTTTAAGTTGAATCTTATTTTATGCTTAAAATCTTTCACATGCTCTAGGTTTCAGGATATAGTGAATCAAATAGTTACCACAGATGACACCCACATTTAGCATGTTCAATTTTACAAATACCTTGCTCTTGCCGCTTGATAATATCTAAGCTCATATTAAGTCCTCACTCCAAACGTCCAGTATACTGGACATTTTTAATTTGAGATTTATGGTTCTCAGATATGGTAGAGCAGTCAGGTCCACTTGTCCAGCTTGCTGACCCGCATTACCTTTCTGTTGGTGTGTTGTTCATCTTAAGTGTTTTTTGACATCATTCAAAATTAAGGTGAAAATTATAGCAAGTTCGAAGACACGCGTCTTCTCTGGCAATATGAAAAGGGATTCGTTTTTCTAACTGTTGTCTTTGCTATTTTCAAATTTTCACAATAATGATCTTACTATAAGAATTCACTGATGTTACAGTTATTGAAATTATTATTCAGTATTAATGTTTAGTTAAGGTTTTTTGACTGAAAAAAAAATGCTGTTCAGTAATGTGGAGATTTTGGAATTAAGAACATAAAATCTGTGACAGAGTTCTGCTAACTAGTTAGCTTGCTATGCTGCATTTTGTACCTAAAATGCACCATACATATATTGGATAAATTACTGAATAATTTACATTTTTCATAAAGTTATAGGAGGTTCTCCAGTTTTTGAATGTACTCAATGCATTCTGGATGCATGCTAGATATGTATGTGTGTTTGTGTGTGTAACAATAATAATGACAATAATTATTAATAATAATAATAATAATAATAACAGTAGGCGCTAGTATTTTTGCTTGTAAAATCCAAATATAACAATATATTATTAATTTAAGTTGATATTGTAGTGTTCATTTAATTTTATTTATTTATTTATTTTGCAGTATTTTACCATATCATATCATAGACATGTGGGCCCCTTTTTAAGACCAAATCATTCTAGTCTGCTGATGTGCCAGATTGAATATGTTCAGGATAGTGAGCACTTTGCTGTTGCCAAAAGGAATATCATGAAAATGTAGGGGAGTTTCTGGTGTTTTCAAAGGGCCAGAAGCAAAAGAGTGTGGGTGAAGGTCAGCTCAGCCCATCTGTAACAGAGAAGCTAGGCAGGGTGGAGCAGAACATCTCCTAATGGTGGGGAGTGAAAGCTCTAATTTTGGTGCTGAAAATCTGGCTGCAACCAGACGTCCAGGGTTAAATGCATAACATGTTATGTGTTCCTTTGTCTCCAAATGGACAGGAATGGTTTATTTTTATTCAATTGAGGGTCACCCAAGGTGACACTATGTGGTGCCAGTATACCAGAAGGGATAGGAGGAAGGGTGATACCCAAGTAAACACAGATCCATTGCAGGGCACATGAATTTCAGCTTACACAGATAGATGGCAATTCAGAAATGTCTTATTTGTGGTAGAATTGTGTGGCCTTGAATGTTAAATATATATTTTATGATATACAGATCCTTTCCAAAAAATTAGAATATCATGGAAAAGTTTTTTTTTTTCCATAATTCCATTCAAAAAGTGAAACTTTCATAGATTATAGATTAATTACACAGGAAAGTGAAATATTTCTAGCCTTTATTTGTTTCATTTTTCATAATTTTGGCTTACAGCTCCAGAAAACCCACAAAACAGTATGGGGGTGTGTCGAAAATCAGCATTTACTTCAGTTATTTCTGAGAATGAATGTTTTAGACTGAGTGTCACACTCTAATCATCTAATTTACTCAAAACACCTGCAAAGTTTTTCTACAGGTGTGTCATTAAATTGGACAGGTATCTCAGTTTGGTTCAGTATGGGGAAGACTGCAGACTTGACAATTGGCCAGAATACCATCATTGACACCCTCCAGAAGATGGGTAAGCCACAAAAGGTCATCGCTAAGGAGGCTGGCTGTTCACAGAGTGCAGTGTCCAAGCATATCAATAGAAAGTTTAGTGGAAGGGAAAAATGTGGCAGGAGAAGGTGCACAAGCAAAAGAGATGACCGTAGGCTTCAGCGGATTGTCAAGCAAAGACGATTCCAAAATTTGGCGGAGATGCAGAGGGAGTGGACTGAGGCTGGAGTCAGTGCTTCAAAAACCACCACGTACAGAGTGTGACACTCAGTCTAAAACACATTCATTCTCTGAAATAACTGAAGTAAATGCTGATTTTCAACACATTATTCTAATTTCTTGAAATACTGTTTTGGGGGTTTTCTGGAGCTGTAAGCCAAAATTATGAAAAATGAAACAAATAAAGGCTAGAAATATTTCACTTTGTGTGTAATGAATCTATAATCTATGAAAGTTTCACTTTTAGAATGGAATTATGGAAAAAAAAAAAACTTTTCCATGATATTCAAATTTTTTGGAAAGGATCTGTATACCTATTTAGCCTATGTATAATTTGATGATTTGAACTTGTGATATTAGTACCAAGAATTATTAAATTACATTTTTAGAAAATGATGGGCATGCAGTGTTTGTATTTAGTGTATTTGTTTTGGTACAGTGTATATCAGAATGTAAATAGGCTACACCAGCTTTTATGGGCAAACTTCCAAATGTCCAGTTTACTGGACGCTTGATATTTTCCAACCCCCCAAGTAGATTTATATGACTGATATGCTTTGGTGTTTAATAAGTAGCAATGAACATGTTATTTTTAACAGGAGGTTAAAAAAAAAGGCAAAAATCTGTAGCTCGGTCACATTTCCATCATTGCAGGGGGTAAAAATGTTCTTCAATTTGTCTTCCTCTACTTGATTTTGGTGACATCATTTACAAACCCCAATTCCAAAATAGTGGGGACAGTGTGTAAAATGCACATAAAAGTTAGCTGAGTTAGCTGGATAACTGCACTGAGTAAAATCAGGAACAGCTGTTTTTACTTCAGTCCATGTTCCAGATTTGTAAGGGTTCTGGTTTTTACAGTGCAGTTATTCAGCTAACTCAGTAATCCTGCTTTGTGATATACTCCCCTGATCTATTTGCCGGGGGGTATTCTACGAAGCAGGATCACTGAGTCTTACTCAGTGCAGATATCCAGCCAAATCAGCAATCCTGCTTCGGAGTATACCTCCCTGGTTTCCCTTGTAAAAGAGATTCTATATCTCCCAGGGATTTTCTGGTTAAATAAAGGTTAAATAACAAATAAAATATTCCATACACAGTATTGTTTACCTTTTCTTTCCTTACCAAATAATTTTATTTCCATGGATGTTTTAAGCATATTTAAATATCAAACATTTGCCTTATCAAAAGAGGGCAGCTCTGTAGAGAAAAAAAACAGCAACTCAATTTCCCTCAAAAGTTGTTTCTGTCTGAATCCTCTGGTGATTGTGTCAAGGTCAACACACTATCATATCCACCTTAAACAAGATGGTAAAGGAATGAAAGCAAATTGAAGTGGAGTGCTCTGTACCTTGTAGGCACAAGAGGATAACTTTATTAGCACAAACGCAATTTTGCAAAGAAATATAATAAATAAAAATAACAAGCAGGAATGTTTGACAACCTTGAAAACAGATTTAGGTTCTCGTGAAAAGTGGAATTGCTTTCATACATAGAGAAAATGAAATAAAAAAACAAACAAGAACATTGCGCACGTGTGTATGTATGTTTTATGCTTTTGTAACTGTGTATATATACAGATGTGTGTAATACATGTGTTTCTATAGGCATGTGCAGATGCAAATAATGCATGTTTTTCCACTGAGCGTATGTGGTTATTCCACAATTAGGCGCGCCCATAACAGCAAGCAGACTTATACCTATCAGGCATATACCATTCCAACATGCTTCACACAGGTTGGGCACAAGGTCCAAAGTCTGGTCAAATGAATAAATAGTAAGAGGACTTAACAGAAATTAATTCTAAAAAATTAAATGTTTAGTAATTGTTCTACTGTACCCTGCTTGCAGATGAGATGTCTGCAAACATCACATTGAAATTATGTTACTCCTTTAACACCATTAACTTAGAATTCTCCAAAATAAACATCTCTATTTGATGGACAAATGCTATAAAGCCTATGCTTACACGGTACATATAGGGCTGCAACGTAGAAGTGAAAGATGTAATCACATGAGTGATAACTATTTTGGCCTTTTGTTCTTTAGTTGTGGCATGACAAGTAGTGGTACCTATTATACCAAAAGGAACCTCAAGTTCTTCACATTCTTCTTGTAAGACAGACGTTTTCCAACCCAATTAAGCTTGGAATTGTGACATCAGATATACACAGCTTGCTTTTTCACTTAAAAAAAAAATAAAAAATTCATTTTAGAACGCAAACAGGAACAACTCTATAATGTAAGGACACACAACTCTGGAGATAATGATGTCTGTTACATTACCCTCAGCAGCTAGAACATGTTATAAAAAATTAAAAAAAACTCTTGGAGGCTCTCGTTGGCATATCCAGTATCCACTTGAAGCGGCAGCTCTCCTCGCAGTGATGTGCCCAAGAGTCTGACCGTGCCAGTGAGAATTGTGTCCAGGTGGAACAACACACAATTTGCCACAGTGTTACCCAGGGAGTGAGGGACCAGTTATCATGCCGTTGCCTACCTCATCAAGCAAAAGTGGCTTCTCTGGTCAGTTGGGTGCCTGGAATCTGTATCTGAAAGCTTAGCTAGCGGATTTCAGAACAATAATAAATGCCAGTTAGCAGCACTAATTTTGAGAACACGTCATACTCTGTGTACAGAAAAAATGGCAGAGGATATTGTAGCAATGGCTTACAATTGTAGTAGGTAATTCCACCTTGGAATCACCTACTACCAATCTGGGAATAGATTAAAAAGAGATTATTATTATTATTATTATTATTATTACCATTTTTAATCCTAACACATTTCAGATTGATGACAAACCGATGCAAAACTACCTTGGAAGAACAAAGAAACAGTGCACTAGTTATGACTATTAAACAATTACACCAGTAATACAGCATATAGATATGCTATAACACCACACCTAAGTGCACACTGTAAAATGTTCAGTCTTAAATCAACTCTTACAGAGTACATTTTACTCTGATAGAGTACATGTGGTCCTGATTGGACTCATATAAACTCTGTTGCAGTTGAATTAACCCTGGTCATTTACTGTGTAGTGCTGCAGCATATGATTGAATTGCTCAAGCGTCAATGTTAATAACGCTGCTATGTGTGTGAAAGAAAAGAAAAAACATTTAAACATACTACATACAATTGACTGAGTGAAAACAATAATATACCTGAAAATAACATTTTAACATTTGCAAATATTTAAGTCATTTTTACACATTAAACTTGGTGTTACTCATAATGTATAGATAATTTCAAGAGGTAATTAACTTTATTTACTGATATTGTGTATGTCGAGCCATCTAATTCTATAAATCAAGTCAATTTATATAGCCTAGCCTGAAACAACACATTGATGAATGTAATTCAGCCTGCCATTACATTTACCAAGACAAAAATAAACCTGATTTAATTGAAATACATTGTTAAACAAAATATGTCACTATAAAGTGGTCCATTGAGACTGTAACGGCGATATTCGTGTGGACTGAGACAAAAGTCTGACTGTATTTGCGGTCTCTATGACCTCCCCTTTCGCTCCCTCCCTCTCTTCCTCCACAAAGTCAATGATGGGCGGGACAATGGTGCTCAGTTTTCAGTCGGTTACGACTGTCACAGCTCTGATCTCGAGCAGCTATTGGCTCCTGTCTGTGTTCACGTCACAATCATGATTAGAATTGATGATCGGACGTTTTGATTTCATTGTCTGGCGAAGGGAGTCGGGAAGAAATCTGCTGAATTCGAGCGTTCGTTTGATTTGTCAACAGAAAAGGTATCTAGCAAATTAATTATCGCCTAGCTTTTCATAGCTTTCGACGAAGGTTTATTGTGCTCCGGGGGAATGGATCGGACCATATATGCAGCTCCGCTTGGGGTGGGAAAACCGCAAAAGATATTTAAAGAAAAAAGTTTACTTGCATTCAGACGCATGGCCTCCGGGGCCTGGCTTGCAATCGGCTCGTATCTGCAGCTAGCCCGCTGTGTACATTAGCTCATCTTGTCTTTGTTATGTTGATGTACCGCTTACTCGTAGTTAGCTGTTTTGCTGTAGCCAAGCCGGAAAGTTATCGCTCTGGTTTCCTGTCCTCGTTTTCTATTCCGGCGACCAGTATTGCCCTTGTGGTGAACTGGGTGGATGTGCGTTTTATTCATCATCAGCGCTCTTTGTAATGTAATCAATATTACATACAGCGGCCATGCGCACTGAGTCTTTCCAAAACGGGAGGAAGGAACAAAGTAACCCTTACATTGCCTGCCTTCTCATTCAGAAAAAACATTTGATCTGGTGTCTACTTTCACCTTAGCCATCTAACGTTAAGTTAACTTATCCAGTGCGAATTCGGTTTATTTGTTTCATAGCCAACCATAGCTGTGACTTGCTGGCTAGCTAGTTAGCCAGCTTCAGAAATAATGTTTCTTAGCTTTCCGCAATTCATATGTTTACAGCAACTAGCTAACGTTAGCTAACCAAGGTGAATCGATTTAGCAGACTGAACTCACAGCTAACAGTTACCTCCCTGGCAAGCTGTTTGAATATTGCAGTCAGCTAACGAATAGTTTTGAACACTAACGCTCGTCTTTAAACTTTAGAAGTAAGCTTTGGGTCAAAACAAACATCGTCCAAAGAGTCTATGTTCCCCATACGATAATTGTAATATTGTTTGTAGCTATTCGTTGGATAGTTAGCGAATCACTGTAGCTAAGTTACTTAACATAAAATCTTTGATTATAGCGACATAACGTTAGAACACTGGCAACTGTTGTTATAGCGGTTCATTCTGCAAATGACCCTGTGTGAAAATAAAAGTAGGCATTTCCAAATCGTGGAAACTAGAAATGCCTTTTAAAAAGCTAGTAAATCGTGTTCATTGACTTTTTAATCTATTCAAGCCTCGGTTGTATGTTGGTCCAACGGTGATGGTTCCCTCGTAACGTTAGCCTACTAGTAGCCCATCTGACGTAACTAAGTTAGCTTTGCCCACGTTCTGTATTCTACGTTTCGTGTTGATTTCATTTAATTCTCTTGATTGTGACAACAACAATTTACAGCATTTTGCAAAATAGCAACAGCTAACTCAGAAATGTGACAAAAGCACATTCCAGTACATAATTCAGCATTTGGCAGTGAGCCCGTGTCACAAACCATTGTTTGTTCTTGAGTGGGATTTCATTGCTCAGAGATAATTTTCTCAGTTTATTTAGTTATTTTGCGGCTATGAAAGTGTTTTCCAGAAATTAAATTAGCTTATAGGCTATTGGGGATATCCCAGGACATTTTTTAACACAGTTTTTTTATTCCTTGTTTTGATGTCATCTGCCTGCAAAGATTAATCTGTAGCAGCGACAACACATCATTGTGGCCCCTGGAGTTGTTCATCAGTTGCTGTCTATTCTCTTTCAGAACTTAGCCTACTGGGCCACTTCTACAGAGGGACAAGAAGGCTATATAGATTATCAAGGCCGCGAGTCGTGGAATTCCCTACAACCTGCGAAACTCCCTCCGTGCCGTCGTCAAAAGACCCTCCAGGATGTGAGGACCAGGGATGTAACATCAGCAGTGTAGTCAGGCTGGGCCAGAAATCGCATAACCCAAATAACACTTGAGGGTAGACTGTTGGTTTGCGCTATGGTGGACAAATCCTCATTCACCTGACCAGTCGCACTCACTAGCTGCCTGTTTCTGTTTGCAAAATAGACAGAACTGAACTCCATGGTCATTGAAAGCTTGGGGTTTTCTGTTGATTAGCTACCTGACGCATCCCACTCCTCCCCCTCCGGAAATATGGAGGCATGGCAAGATAAGCGGACCATTCACAACGTAAGTAGGCTACGTATGCACTATAGCCTATTAACCCTGGTCCTGCTGGGAACCCAGACAGTAGGCCGATGCTGGTTTTTGTTCCAACCATAATAACAAGGTCTGTATTGTAATGAGCTGCTAATTTTTCATAATTAGGCACTAACTGTTCTCTTAAAGCCACATTATGCCAGAAATAGCTATGTGTGCCCTAAAAAAAATAAATGTCCCATATTCACATCCCAGGAATTTCAATCAGTTAGACCAACTTATGCTTTAATTTACTGTGCTGTAGGTAGCCTACTATAGGCTATGGCAAATAATTCCAATTGACGGAGGTTCCAGTTTTAATTGAATCCCATTTATTGAGATTGTGGAAACCTGAAACCATCTATATACAATAGAGTTTACTGACAGCAAATGGCCAAGCCAGAATTGTGTTAATCATGGTATAACTTGGTAGAAACACATTTTGAACAACCTTAATTGAGCAAGAGATCGAGAAACACTACACTATACAATGGAGGACATTCTACTGTAAAGCTTGGGGTATAATGCAATTGCCACTATTTCTAATAAGTATTTTTAGATGCCCTTCATTTTTTAATCCCTCAAAATACTCATCAGAACAACCCAATCTTCAATGGACTCCCATTTCAAGACGGCTCTCCATGCCCACTTTTAAATCCCCTACCGACCATTGACTCCCACATATATATTCAGTTAAACCTCCCACACAATTTTTTATTTAGAATTTTGTTTTTTTCAAACCCATACAATTGGTGGGAAAAGCCCATTTTGGCAATTCTGTTTCTACTTATGTGAAAGAGGATGCTGTGGTTATGAACCATTCAATTTGTTCTGTTCTCCATTCTGAATCATGATCGCTTCAAACAAAAGCACCTCGCCAGTGCTGTTGGAAGTTGCTGAGGCTTCATTTATCCAATAATGGGTGGAACTACCATGCTCTGCCAATCACTGATTTGCAAATGAAAGATTACATTTTTTTAATACCATATGTTATGTTAAAATCATTGAGACAGCTGTAGCTCCACCCATTTTGATGTTCAGAAAAAGCTGCTCTTTTTGCAGGGGGCCAGGCCGGCCTAGAACAGTGATAGTAGCTAACTGAGTGGGTGGGTGAGTGAGTGACTGACTCCCCATTGTTGGAAGTTGCGCGAATACCTAGGCAGTAAATGGTCGTATACTGATCTTGTGGTGTTTGTGTGCAAGCACGCAAACGTCACCGGTCATCGCAAACATCATTTTCCTGATTGGTTACCGCTTGCCAGAACTTTTTCCATATCGCGCACATAGCACTTTTTTCATATCAGGCACATTTGATTGGTTGGGTAAATAAACACAAATTATGGAAACTTTGGCGCTGTACACACGTCGAATATGGAATATACAGTTAAATCACTGTGGGATCTTCATTTCATTTAACGTTAGTTTCACAACATATGGATGATGTCATAGTAGGCCTGTATATATGGAAAAAATATTAGGATATGTTATTTGTGTATTTCCACCCAGTTAGCAAGCCCCCTTGTATTTGTTACATGAATGGTAAGCAAGCCCATGCATTGCTTTCACTCTGGCACAGGTATACAATCTGGCACACTTGCATTTTAGAAAAAAATAGGATATCTAGGACTGTTTTTGTTTAAATAATAATAATAATAATAATAAAACGGCATTAAAAAAAAAATTGGATGTAACAAACCTGTGGCCCTTACAAAGCTGATGTATGATATATATGCTTGCTACATCAAACCAAATGCTTTCTGACGGTTTTTTGTCATCTAATGCAATCCATGCAATCTCTTTTGTGCCTTTTAAATGGTAAAGGGAATTCAATTTATAATTTGGCAACTATGTAACTCTGTCTCAACCACTTCCCCCCCCCCCCCCCCCAGATGAATCTACGCTCTGTCTTCTCTGCTGAGCAGCAGCAGATCCTGGAGCGTTACTATGAAAACGGGATGATCAATCAGAGCAAAGGCTGCTTCCAGATGATCCTGCCAATGTGCTCAAGAGACCAAGCTTGATTTCAGTGTGGTCAGGGTAGGATGCTGAACACCTTATGTTTATTGAACTATGTACATCTCAAGGCTGAAGTCATGGCTTGTTCTATGCTAATTGTAGGAATTCTGTCCTTTGTAAAGTAAAACTCGGAGTTCCAAAGTTTAGGTCAATAGCAATTTAATTATAATGCAAAATAGTCTTCATTACAGTATACAAGATACCGGGTAATCGTAAGGCAGTTCAATCACAAAATAGTGTTGTGTGTGGTACAAGCTTTATACCCCAAACCTGAAATAAAATGCTGACATAGAATGCAGGTTCCTGTCCCTGATTGGGTGACAGGCAAACAAATGGACATTGTATGTGGTGTGGGTGGGAACCAACATGGTTATTGTCACCTAGGTATGCTGGCTAACTCCCGTCTCACACCCTAGCGGTGCGTCGTCACCAGGCTTTGTTTCTAACCCCCCTTGATCATTGAGTAAGGCTGATTGTGTTAGGTGACCATCCAAGAACACTGAAGTAGGAAATGTATTTTTCCCTACACTAATCAACCTTTCTGCTATTATGTGTGAGATTTCAGCACTGACGTGAACTTGTATGGAAATCTGTTTATACTCTTACCTGAGAAAAGGAATATAGATTTTTCAAGATGGACCACATTAAAAAGATTAAAAAATCAGGTTGCAGGGTTTAAATGACCCATTACTGCAATTTAAATTTGTACATAAGGTCTCCTTGAATATTGTGTGACTGCTTTTTCGTCTCCTTGACAGACATGGGTGGGAAACAAGAGGCGGAAACTGGCGTCCAAGGCAGAGCAGCAGAACGGGGTCGTGGCACAAGGTCCTCCTGGTCACAGTCTAGTGGGAGGTGGTGGGGCGTTGGTGTCAGGGGTGGTGCTGACCCCAGAGATGGTGGCTTCGCGTAACTTCCAGAGGAGCACGCCGGTCACACACCTCCTGCCGCCGGCTTCCACGTCCTCCACGTCCCCCTCCCCCTCCTCCTGCTCCCCCCACAGCGGCGGGGGCGGGCACAGCAGCAGCGGCGGTAACAACAACAACAACAGCAACAACGACGTGATCGTCACGGGCATCTACTCCCTGAGTCGCACCCCCACACGCCCCGAACCACCCTCGTCTCACTCAAGGGCTACCGCCAAGGCCCCGCCCCCGCTGCGCACGGAGGCGGAGCTACCCATCCAGATCCACGTTCGCCCCCACCTTGTGCACGGACAGCCCGCCCCTCAACAAGGCGGTTCCTCTCCCCCGTAAACCCCTCCACCACAGCGCCACCTCAGGCCCCGCCCTGTACAGCCAAATCAGGAAGCCCTTCTCCCCAGGGGAGCCGTCGGGCGTGCCCCGGTCTTGGGCGAGGCAGTACGGGCCGCCCCCCTCCCAGCCCTGGCCTTACCCCTCCTCACAGACCCATTCGCAGCCCCAGCCCGCCCCCGCGGGCATGAGCGCCCACGCCGGTCCTCAGCCGGGGGTAACGGATCCCGGCGTCAGGATCCAGCAGGTCTTCACCCTGGCCGCCCTCAGCGACGGGCAGCGCAGGCCCCCGTCCGCGGGGGGCGGGCGGTCGCGGCCTGCGAAGCCCGCGGTCTCCCGACGGCACCGGGTGCTTTTCCATCGCCATGGAGACCGGGGACGCCGACAACGAGTACGCCAGGGAGAGGAGCTGGCCAAAATGGGCGCGCAGATCCAGATGTGCCCAGGCGGGGGCAGTAGCAGCAGTGTCGGCGGAGCGGGGGAAACCAGCGGCGGGGGTACAGGGACGGGCCACGGCGGCCCGTGGCGGGACAGCCCTGCTATGGGGAGGAACCCGACTGGGGCAAACCCCCCAAACTCTGATCACTTTGGGGGGAAAGGGTACCAGACGCCCCCCTCGTCTTCCCACTGCCCCCCCAGACAAAGTTCCTACTACAGTGGCGTGACTCCGCGTGGAAGCTTCCCACATAGGATGCCCTTCCAGGGCTCTGGGCAGACTGTGCCCAGCCACCAGGTGAGTTCAGCCAGCCCACCAGCATACCTGCCTAATTTGGAGAGGAGGGTTGAGTGGAGAGTTGGAGTCGCCAGTTTTCTCCCTGACAAACCGAACTGTATCCTGTAGAAGTTATGCCATGACAGGCAGGTGGGTCTACTTCCTGTTACACTTGGCCAATTGTGTGGAAAACAACATTAATTATTTTTCCAAGTTTTTGTCAGCATTGTTGCCCTCAATGCTTTTAGTGCAAAAGAGTGTTACACTTTTTTTTTTAGTTAATGACACCTCAGGCCAGATAAATGATGCGTATGTGTGGGCTTGGGGATTGAGGAATGGGCGGTGGGTGGGTTGGAGTGACGCACGTAAAACATTGTTGAGGCCTGGTGGCTGCGTGAGCTCCCTGCTGCCGGAGTGTGACTGTAAGGAGGTGCAGTGTGAAATCGAATGTGTGAAGTCTGTCTCCTTTCTCTCCCCTCCTTCGTAGCAGGCCTCGGGCACACTCAGCGCCCCCTGGATTACCAGCAACTCGCGTAAAAGAACAGTAAGTCTGGCCGTGTTAGCAGTCTTTTTTTCTGCTGGTGCTGCATTAGCTAGCGCCCTGCGTGTTCAGTAATTGGGGCTCTGTAACGGAAGGGAGCATTGCTTGATAACAACCAGCGTTTCACAGCTGATTACTGTGTCCTGATTGAGGATAGCAGGGTGGGGTGGGGTTGTAAAGAAGAGGTAGAGGTTGTGAATCTAAGTCGGCCAATCAAAGAGCAGGAGTCGTACAGACGGTGAGGGAATCAGTGATTGACATCAGACAGCCTTGGAACACTGAGGCATTCAAGGGAAATCAATGCTTTTGCTACAAAGAATGCTACGGTAAATAATACATTATTTAGCCGTGGCAAAGTAGAAGTAAACACAGATTATATTTGGGGCATTCTGTCAAAAATCAATCACTTTCTGACCTCACCATTTTAGATTTGAGCAGATTTGTTTTATACATGTTAACCTACTGTATATGAGAGTGTTAGAATGTGGTTTACTTAACCAGAATGACCAACCATTCAGAAGACAGGGGCCCTCAAAGGGGCCCCCATATTGGGCCTTACCTAAACACACAGATATCTTCTTCAAAAATAAAAATAACAGGTTCTCTTATTATCGGAAAGCTTACAACCAAGGTTCTCCACCATTTCAATACCTTTGGTCTATATGTAAATTAGGTGACTTTTGCCCTTAATTTGCAAAAAATGTGTAAACTCAGATTTTTTTTTCATTTTTTAATATATTATAGGGTAGACACTCCTTTACATCTCCTGAGGTTTTCATGTTGTGGCCACTATCAGTTGAGCAACAGCAGACTTCTGAGCATATGGTGGGTAGGTCAGTCGACACATGAATCCTTATTGTTGCCTATGATTTTCTTTTTCACCTCAAATATTACTTCAGTTTTCCCATTTGTTTATCATCACATGACTGAAAAACGGAAAGTTAAAATTAATTTACATAATAAGGAAGCCCAAGTCAGCACAAATGTGTCTAATGCAAAGCCATGGAAGCCACTGGTCAAGGCTGATGATGCTTTGCTCATCTTATTTGGACTTAGACAGTATGTTCTGCCTGTTGCTGTGGATGGCTCCACTGATGTGAGCACATCGCCCAAAATCGACCACGAGTTGATCAGGATGCCTCGGGAAAGAAAATTATCTGGAAGGTCACACATTCTCTGTTGTTGTCCCTTTGATTGGCTGATTTTTCTCAGGATACTAGAAGCAGGGGCTGTGTTTTGGTCTCTGATGCCATGTTTATCAGATTAATCAGGCTCGGTAGGATCTGACTAGTTTGATTGTGTTTCTGCCAATAATCTGAATACTATTAACTCTAGTTAGGGGGATGGGCAGAATTGAGTAAATTCATCTGAAGTGTATGGTGCCTTATTAGCCAATTGGTAGCCAGTTTTAATCATTAATAAACAGAACAGCAAGGTAAAAAAAGTGTCTAAGCAAGCAAAAAGTGGCCTAATTTTAAATTTAAAACAGCCGCGGGCACAAATTGGTCTTGGATAAAATAGCTGTCATTGTTATCCTACCCTCCTCCACAGAGCTGAGTAAATATAGACTGATGTGGTTCTGACTGGGTGGGAGTGTAATGGACAGTTTGGGAGGTTGGTCTACCTCCCTATGTACTTGTGTCAGTGTGTGTGTC
The DNA here is from genome assembly GCA_029718625.1 of Synaphobranchus kaupii. Classification (NCBI taxonomy): domain Eukaryota; kingdom Metazoa; phylum Chordata; class Actinopteri; order Anguilliformes; family Synaphobranchidae; genus Synaphobranchus; species Synaphobranchus kaupii. The sequence goes on from CM056393.1 coordinate 21,459,328, forward strand.
TGTTCCCTCCCATAATGAATGTGGCTAAAGTGCATTGTGGGATGTCATAGAGCGGTTGCGGATGTCGCCCTGTGCAGCTCCAGGACAGGACGCAGTTTAGCGACAGGGACCTGCACACGCTGAAGAGGTACTGGGACAATGGCATGACCAGCCTGGGCTCCGTCTGTCGGGAGAAGATCTCTGCCGCATCCACAGAGCTGAGCGTGGACAGCGAGATCGTCAAGGTATGATGCGAGGAGGCATAACGTCTAAGAGAAGAATGAAGAAGCCATCAATGGTGCACTTTCGTTTCTGACTTGACGTTCCCTAGGGATGTCCTAAAAATATTTACTAGAACGTTATTAAAGTCCTAGGAAGGTCACTGTTGGGTTACAATATGACATTTAATTTGAATTTTTCAGGGGCCGTTCAAGCAACGTCCCTATCCGGTTATGATATGACGTTGTGCTCATAACATTCATGGGACATTCAGGGACGTTCCTGCAACGTATGTTACTGGTTACAATATAACGTCATGTAATGAATGTCTGGGTGAGGTTACTAGAACGTCCCGGGAATGTTCTCTGTGACGTCCACGTAACGTTTAGAAAACCCTGCAAAAAGACGTCAAGGCGACGTCCTGATGACTTTTCAAAACGTTCAGGGGACGTCCCGGGGACCTAATTTTGTTAGCTGGGAAGTTAACACCCCGCACCCTTTATATGTCATATTATGGCCATATATGGCATTATTAGTTTATTACCATAACCGATGTGAAATGTATGTTCCAAGGTTCTCCTGTATCTACATGTATTTCCTGTATCGTTGCTGAATGCTAATTTGTCTCCTCACTGGTAGACCTGGATTGGTAACCGCCGTAGGAAGTACCGCCTGATGGGCATTGAGATCCCGCCCCCGAAGGGAGGTCCCGCCGTCTTCACCAACCATTCGGACACAGAGTCACCCCGCTGCTTGACTCCGGACGTAGACGATGTCACCACCCCCGAGCCGGGGGAGGACAGTGAGAGGACGGACGAGGTGTCCATCTGTCTCTCTGAGGGTGAGATTCGGCCCGCGCTACGCTTCCATACCATGTTTTCTGACCATGGCTGTGTCCGAATCAGCACCCTTCCATACTGTTGAGTATGCTTGTTGAGTACGCTGGACGAGAAAGTTGTCAAGTAGGTGAAGTTTTCTCTAAATGTGTGCACTTAAAATTCCTGGATGATATACTTATTTCCGGGGTTTCACTGAGTATATTCCGGAGCATACTTTTCAGGGATAGGAAGTAAACAGACATGTTGGTCCCCTAAATATTACACGCAGCTCTAAAAATTAGGTGCAGCTTCGTTGATGTTTTCCTTCAGCAACAGCAACAACAACAACATGTGATATAGCCGCGCAAGGGCGGGTCATCTTAGGACACATCCACAGTATGGTTGGAAAATAGTATATGGAGGATATTTTTTGGATACTGCACAGCGTGTACTAAACAGTGTACAGTAAACAGTACACACTAGTACACAGGACACAGATTCGGACACAGCCTATGTGTGCTGTCTCTGATTTGATGGGGGTTCGGGGAAGGACTTTTTTTTCTGCAGCAATACTTTGTGGCAGAATGTTTTCTTCCAAAGACAGTTCAGTTCAGATCACACTCAAGCATATAGGGCTAGTTTGTGTTGCAATTGGAAACTTAAGATCATGTACTTATAAGAAAGCACAGCTGGGTGTGGTAAACTTGCATTATGTATCATTAATGCTGTGTGGTTTGGCGAATCAACATTCGTTTTTTTTTTTGTGTGTGAAACAGTGTGCAGGCCGGTTTTCGTACATTTGTATTCCTCGGTGGATTAAGGGGAGTAGTGTTCTGTTTTTATCCCAGGTTACCACTGCAGGGAGTGATGGGTGTTTGATTGCTCTTTACGGAGATTGCGCTAATTAACAGCCCCCTTGAACTGTGTAGAGCAGATTGTGTGCTTGAGTGTGTGCATGTTTGTGTGTGTGCACGTGTGTGTGTGTGTGTGTGTGTGTGTGTGTGTGTGTGTGTGTGTGTGTGTGTGTGTGTGCACAGGTTCAGTTCTATACTCTGGCCCTGAATACACAGAATTCAACTGTGTGTTAAATTAAGCAGCATTGTGTTGACAGTATTGAACCAGCAGTTGGTCTACCCTTAATCACATTTAATCACCCTAAACACAATGAATCATGCTCATTGAGCTTTCTTGGGGAATGTAAATTTCTTCTACTTAACTTATATGAGGAATTAGCTATGTCCAATATGAGCTAATTATTAGATACTGCAATGAATGGAAATGACCATCATGGTATGAGTTTTCTGTGGTTTCCCTGTTATATGCTGGAGGTTTTCAGTGAATATTCTGCAAAAAGAAAGGACAAATGGTGCTACAGACCACAATAAATACCTCAAAGGCCACACTTGTACACATTCATCATACAACTTGTATTTAAACAACCACGTTTACATGCACACCAATATTCCTATATTAATCGGAATAAAACAAACCAAACAAAATGCATGCTTCTTCATCAGTGGGCAACTTAAATAAATGATTCATCACAGAGCCTACCATACCTTGACAGAACATGTAGGCTACACAAATCTTGTTTACCGTACACTCGTGCACCCCGAACTGATTCGCAAACATACGATAGCCTACTCAGCAAGGCTTCCCAATTTGTACAGGATGATAGCAACACGCATAGCAACTGGAAACAGGGGCACATACTGTTTCACCGCAAGGTTTCTTAACCCTTTCCATCATTATGCACATTTTGTTGAATGAGCCTCTCGACGTGCAGAAATTTTCTTTCCACTCTGCATCCGTAAATTGTAGCATCACTACGGTTTCCCACCAGTCCTCGCTGTGAACCTTCTTCCATCGTCTCCGGAAGTTTCTGTGTGGCACAAATGTCAAATTCCGGCAGATGTTAACGATAGCTCCATTTGCTATTTCCTCGCGCTCTCGTCTGCCATTATTGAGGATGTGAATGAAAACGAGTGTTCTTGTTAAATTATGTTGTAGAAGTGCTAAGAAGACAACAGAATATAACGCAAAAGCAAGCATCTTCCAAACCCTTTGCGGAAAAGGGAATTATAGTGGGAAAAGAACGCGTATGTCCTAGTTTATTCTAAATATGCCGATTAACATGTATACAGGAATATTCGCGGAGCTTAACACTCTACGGAGCATGTACACACTTTATTCAGAATATTGCCTTAAAGAGAATGTTGACCTTATTCTGAATTTGGTGTGCGTGTAAACGTAGTCAATTAATCAGGTCGGCCAGTCAATCGCAACCCGACAGGGAACAAAGCAATAAAGTAACACCTTTGATTGCATAAATAAGCTGCAACCCATGGGGAAGCTTTAAAAATCAAACCAATCCAAGCCCTACAGTCAACCCTGGAGTCGGGTTGAAGGGTTGACACTGACACACTGATCAATGCCTGGTTCGACTGCGCATCTCACTACTGTCCCAGTAAAAGATTCTTATGTCTATTTTAACTTGTAAAAGATTTGCACTCGCTAGCGCTGTCTTTTTTTTGCAGTTTGCGTTACGGCCTTTGTGATTGGTTGCGTTAGTCTGGTTGTGGCAGGGATCTGAAGAGCTCCGCTTTGCATGCCTGGGGTTTAGAGATGGCACGACTGTTAGTGGGATAAACAATAGAGAAGATCTGAGGCCGGGGAGTAATCCCTCACTGACGCCCGATGGGGCACAAACAAGTGGATTATGTCAGTGCGGAGGAATCTGCCATTATTGAACCTGTACAAACAGGGGCTCGGCCGCAGGCTCGCTTTGGCTCTCATGTGATTAGCGCAGCTCCGCGGCTTTGACGTGCCCGGCCCTTAATTGGTTGCTCTTTTGAGCGCCTGTTTTCCTCTGACAAACATTAGTTGTTGTTTTCTTTGTTTCTTTGCTCTTTTATCTATCTTTAGTGGTTTTTTATTTAAACATCTGCAAATATGTTCCCCGAATGTGTTACTTTTCAATAGAAAAGAAGGGTTCATATGATGGGTGTTTAAAACACCCATAATATGAATATCGATTCATATTGGCCTTCGCTCAACAACGAGACACGTTTTGTTTTCAGACACGGTTGAAGGTACAGCAACTAAGACATCTATATCTCTGTCCTCTGTGTGTATCACATATTATAAAAGAACAAAAACTGTAAGTCTCATTGCAGACTTTAAAAAAAAACAAAAAACTTTTTTTATTTCTTCTCTAACAGTTATCTTTGCCCCCACTTTTTAGAGAAATTCAATCTGTAGTCTCTGTGATACAGAGCTGAGAGAGTCCCTAATGGGCTAAAGGAAGAGGATTGTCACCTCCTCTCTGCTGTAGAGCTGGAACCACAGGCCACAACCACAAGCCTTCTGACCCAGTCCGGCATTATTACTTTTCCCTCCGGATTTCAACAATAATCCAAAGGCCGAGCTTTTCCTGCAGAAACAAGACTTCAAAAAACCCCAGAAAGTTGGAAGGATCACTTTAACGAGCTAGCCTGGTTAAGCTCAACAGTAGGAAAGACTATAATGAGCCAGCCTGGATCCAGCTTGACTATAACACTGGGAGAGCTTCCTCGGGGTAACCTTGATGATTGATGTAGATGGTTCTGTCTTCACCCAGATGACGGCAGTGACACCTACCAGAGAGAAGACAGTGGTGATGGGGACGGCGAGACCACTAACGCTACCCTGGCTGATAATGTGGTACGTTATAATGTTGCCTGTTTGTCAATGTGGTGAGGACTATTCATTTAAACTATGGTTAGACCTCTCCATATCTAGCACCTTAAAGGGATTTCTTGCTCTATCGTAACAGCTCTATCTACAGTAAATAGAAATAGCAAAGAATTAGCAAGAGTTGCTGTATTTGGGTACGCATCTGTGAAGGTCCTAGACCTGCTTCTTGTAATTTATCTATGTGCTGTGATCTATGGTGATCCATGGAAACCAACTGTAAAAATAGTTTTCTGTTTGTGCACATTTTTTTTATTACGTTTCATTTATTTTACGTACAACCCAAATTGGAATGCCCCGTCCAGATGTTGTACCGAACCATTGCTCCTTCCTCCATAAGTTCAGGTTGGCGCACACTAACACGGTCATCATCAAGTGCTCTTTACGCCACACCCGAACTTGTGCCCCATAAAGCAATAGCGTCATATCAAACTGTTATTATCAATCATGAAACTGTAGAAATTAAATGAATACAAGTATATCTATACAATAATCCCCTGCTGCCTGGGTAAGGGACGTTTTTTTTTTAACATTTTATATGTTGCACATGATGCAGTATCTCAAAATGGCTAGAGCGCCTATAGTAGGTAAATTCTCACTTATATCCAGGTGTCTTGTCTCCTGTTTACTTCCTATCTTGCTGTGTCGCACACTGCATATGCATATGTGGTGGCATGCATAAGGTGTCAGGATGACAGATGGGGGGAACCCCCAAAAAAATGTTTTTTGAAGAGTGAACATATTTGGCCCTGCCACACTCTGACGTAATTTCTGCAATTGTTTTGTCTCATATGCTTTTATTTATTTGGTTTTGTATTCTGCCCCCTTTGACAGAAAATTGAAATAATTGATGATGAGGAGGAGGAAGATGGTGATGTGATCGGCTCAGATTTGGAAAACTTGCAGAGCCTCTTGGAGTTTAAGGTACGGAGGAGACAGTGGCAGTCTTTCCAGGGGTATGCTGGCTACTTGGCCATTTTTAGGTGTTCCAAAGCCTGAAACACAAACACACTGTGTGCCAGTACAGAGACTCCAGTGATGAGAGTGAGGCTTCATGAACTCCATGATGTGTGCAGTTACATTTTTCATTTTAGTCATTTAGCAGACATCTAGAGCAGGGGTGTCAAACTCCAGTCCTGGAGGGCCGCAGTGTCTACAGGTATTTGTGGTTTCCTTTCAATCAGCACCCAGTTAAAGCATTGAGAACAAGGTGTGTGGACTTCTTAGCCAATTAGTGACTTAAATTAATCACTTGTGCTTAAACGCACCAAAAACCAGCAGACACTGCGGCCCTCCAGGACCGGATCTTGACACCCCTGATCTAGAGCGACTTGTGAATGAACAGCGTACATTCTTTGTACATAAAACCCATTTATACAGCCGCATATTTACTGAAGACATTCAGCCTAATCACTTTGCTCAAGGGTAATATGGCAATGCCCAACCTGGCAATCAAACCTACATCCTTGGAAAGCCCAGTTGCCTAACCATTATGCTACACTGCCACCCTACCGCTTCCACCATTACACTACACTGCCACCCTACAGCTTCCACCATTACACTATACTGCCACCATACAGCTTCCACCATTACACTATACTGCCACCCTACAGCTTCCACCATTACACTATACTGCCACCCTACAGCTTCCGCCATTACACTACACTGCCACCCTACAGCTTCCACCATTACACTACACTGCCACCCTACAGCTTCCACCATTACACTACACTGCCACCCTACAGCTTCCACCATTACACTATACTGCCACCCTACAGCTTCCGCCATTACACTACACTGCCACCCTACAGCTTCCACCATTACACTACACTTCCCCCATACAGCTTCCACCATTACACTACACTGCCACCCTACAGCTTCCACCATTACACTATACTGCCACCCTACAGCTTCCACCATTACACTACACTTCCCCCCTACAGCTTCCACCATTACACTATACTGCCACCCTACAGCTTCCACCATTACACTATACTGCCACCCTACAGCTTCCACCATTACACTACACTGCCACCCTACAGCTTCCACCATTACACTACACTGCCACCCTACAGCTTCCACCATTACACTACACTGCCACCCTACAGCTTCCACCATTACACTACACTGCCACCCTACAGCTTCCACCATTACACTACACTGCCACCCTACAGCTTCCACCATTACACTACACTTCCCCCCTACAGCTTCCACCATTACACTATACTGCCACCCTACAGCTTCCACCATTACACTATACTGCCACCCTACAGCTTCCACCATTACACTACACTGCCACCCTACAGCTTCCACCATTACACTACACTGCCACCCTACAGCTTCCACCATTACACTACACTGCCACCCTACAGCTTCCACCATTACACTACACTGCCACCCTACAGCTTCCACCATTACACTACACTTCCCCCCTACAGCTTCCACCATTACACTACACTTCCCCCCTACAGCTTCCACCATTACACTATACTGCCACTCTACAGCTTCCACCATTACACTACACTGCCACCCTACAGCTTCCACCATTACACTACACATCCCCCCTACAGCTTCCACCATTACACTACACTGCCACCCTACAGCTTCCACCATTACACTACACTGCCACCCTACAGCTTCCACCATTATACTACACTGCCACCCTACAGCTTCCACCATTACACTATACTGCCACCCTACAGCTTCCACCATTACACTACACTTCCCCCCTACAGCTTCCACCATTACACTATACTGCCACCCTACAGCTTCCACCATTACACTACTGCCACCCTACAGCTTCCACCATTACACTACACTTCCCCCATACAGCTTCCACCATTACACTACACTGCCACCCTACAGCTTCCACCATTACACTATACTGCCACCCTACAGCTTCCACCATTACACTACACGTCCCCCCTACAGCTTCCACCATTACACTATACTGCCACCCTACAGCTTCCACCATTACACTATACTGCCACCCTACAGCTTCCACCATTACACTACACTTCCCCCCTACAGCTTCCACCATTACACTACACTGCCACCCTACAGCTTCCACCATTACACTACACTTCCCCCCTACAGCTTCCACCATTACACTACACTTCCCCCCTACAGCTTCCACCATTACACTATACTGCCACCCTACAGCTTCCACCATTACACTACACTGCCACCCTACAGCTTCCACCATTACACTACACTGCCACCCTACAGCTTCCACCATTACACTACACTTCCCCCCTACAGCTTCCACCATTACACTACACTGCCACCCTACAGCTTCCACCATTACACTACACTGCCACCCTACAGCTTCCACCATTATACTACACTGCCACCCTACAGCTTCCACCATTACACTATACTGCCACCCTACAGCTTCCACCATTACACTACACTTCCCCCCTACAGCTTCCACCATTACACTATACTGCCACCCTACAGCTTCCACCATTACACTACTGCCACCCTACAGCTTCCACCATTACACTACACTTCCCCCCTACAGCTTCCACCATTACACTACACTGCCAGCTATTGTTCTGCACAGGAAATTACACTTGCCAGGTTTTCCTTGGAAGTAATTACGTGAAAACTCCAAGTCATGTTTAGGTAATAACTGTTCTCCTGACTTGTCAACTCCTCAGGATTTAAAGGGGGGAAAAATGTCAGCTTCAGTCGGGTGGCTTACAAGACTGCACAGACACAGCCAGAGCGGCCATTCCTCACGGCCAACGCTTCTCTAAGCCCTTACTTACTGTCTGGAAGGGCAATGCATGGATGGCCACATCCACAACCAGGCGATGCCAGGCATTTCTAATCCTCTCCTCGAATCCAAAACGTTCGCGCCCGAGCGACAAGCTGGCAAATTCACAGCCCCGTGCTCTTTGCACAGACGGGGCCAGAAACTTCCTGGCTTTGCATACAAATAATGCCTGGAACAAATTATTCCTGGGCTCCCTGTTTGTAGGTCTGTGTAACCCTCTGACTGCTTTTTTGCATCTCAATAAAGCCGACCTAGTTTTACTTTCCCCGGTTACCACAGAGGGGGATTGTCAGCACACTGGATAGTGTCTCCCATGTAGTAAGTTGGGCAGACATGACTCCATAAAATAGCGCATCAAATGCTTTTGTTTAAGAAGCGGAAGTATTTTTGGGGCTAGTTTCTGACCATGACCATGAACGCAGCACTAAAGCGACAATTCCTTTCACCGGAATCGCATTGAGGAAGTGGAGGTAAATGTAGCTACTTTCACTGGTTAGTTCCTCTGGCTCAGAGGCTTGACTTGGTCCATCTGCTCTTGTCCAGCATGAAGAGGTACGCTACCTTGAGAGTGAGCTAGAGAACCAAAAACAGAAGTACACTGAGCTGCAGAACTTTACCCGGAACCTCCTAAATGCCGTGAAGAATGATGACAAGGAGAAACAGCAGGTGAGCAAAGGGAAACATAAATTTGGGAAATGGGCCAGAATGGCTACCCAGACTGAACAAGTCTTAGTCCATCACTGAGTGACAAGCCTACCATCACAACCACATCAATCACATCAACTTCCACCAAATATTGCAAACTTGAACAACAGTCTCAAGCTTAAAGTAAATACTGAACGTCTATTTGACTGAGATTGAATTTACATACTTAAACTAAACATTTCACGCCTCAACAACAAACTGAAACCTGAGAATGTCACAGTATCTAGTGATGCATGTCATTTATAAATTGTAAGTATGTGGTGGTGTTCCAGCAATCATTGAGAACCTATTTTGACATTTCTGAAGCGGTATGAAAATCTTATGACAACGGCAGGCGTGAAATGATGTTGTGATGCAGAAAAAGGAATGAGAGCTAGTCCAGTGGTGCGACGGAAGCACTCAGTAGGCACAGTGCTTCTAAGTGCTTGTCAAGTTGACCTGCTTGTATGCTCTATGTTCATCAACCATCAACTAGATATTGCCACCGTTATCACCTATACATCTCTTGCTATGGGCATATGTTGAGGATTTGTTCATACTGTAAAGAAAACGTAATGAAAGCTATTTTGTTAACTTTTTCAAACACACCTGTTCCGTTAAAAAAAAATGAATTAAGTTTTTTTTTTTCCTACAAACTTGGAATCAGCAACTGTGTCCCTTGGGTTAGTGCTGCGCCATCCGCACCTGTGTCTCGATGCACTCAACTGCTCATTTGCACCCTACAGTGCACATGGCATTATGGGAGAGCTAGCAGTGATGGGAGACGCATAGTTCTCACTGATAACAGCTGGTGTTGTAGCCTGCGGCCACCTGGCACTTTGCTGGGAAGAACTAATGTATCAGCAACCCAAGGAACCCTGCCAACTTAAACCCTGTCCTTGGCTAGACAAGGCTATTTGTGTCCCATCTCTGTGGACTCCTGGTCATAGATGGCTGATGAAAATTCAGAAGCTCGAAAATATTTTTTCTTAATTGTTTAAAGGTGCACTATACAGGATTTTTAGCCTTGCTTTGGTCCTGTGTTTACATTCAAAGAAGTCCTCCCTGTCATCAACCCCGCCCACTCAAGGTACCCAACATAGGCCATCGAGCTACCTAACATAGATAGCTAGGATAGCTAGAGGTAATATTACTTACACGGTCCAACAGAAAACATGCCACCTCCACGTTGCTTTTCATCCCCCTGCTAACTTCAGCTGTCGCCATGCAGGAAAAGCAAATTCTAGGTCCACTCTACATCTTGAACGCCCTGCCGGCTTGCTGTTTGGCATTGTACATGCACTTCTTCACCTCCGCCATTACAGTAGTTAACTAGTCACAAACTTTCCGCTGAAACGGCACATGCCACCCTACAGGCTCAGTAGCCACACTCACTCCTCCCCACACAGAAAAAGAACACATAATAATAAATACAGGCAGATGAGCACGGATTCGCCAAATGTGCACAAAGACAGATTGCCAGTGCATCATGGATGTGACTGAGCATGGATATCTTTTAATATTTTCAAGGAACAAATCCTGCATAGTGCACCTTTAAAAACATGGTTGGAATGGAACTGATGCATACTTATTTGGGTCCCTTGGACCAGGAGGAAAGCATTGCATAAACAGCTTCGCTTGTGATCTTTCACCTGCCCCTCAGGAGCTGTTGGCCAGCCTACCTCAAGAAGTTGAAGAGGACTGTGAGATGAGTCCAGAAATGGGGGAGGAACTAGGTGTCTCAGCGATCACCATCCAGAGCAGTTCCCCAGGGCCAGAAGAGATGGGAGACCAGGAGCCTCTGTGACACTGGCCCTCGCCCCCACACACCTTCCCCACTCACTACAACCACCACACACTCCATACGGTGCCTGCTGACACACCCACACCTAACTGTACTGGGCTTGGAATGCCTTTTTTCTACTGCATATCAGATTGCATTGTTCAACAGATCCAGTCCTACTACAATAAATGCCACTAACTTGATTGGCTGTCTCTGTCTTTGATCTGTCCTTGTTAGCAAGACATTCTGTGTGCTACTTTAAATCTGCACGCCTTCCCATTTCCATCCCTCTGCCTTGATGTTTACCATTCCCTTGACATCCTTCTAATTGAATTTCACCTCGCACTTTGTTGAGCTTTTCAAGCGGTCGGCGCCGAACGTCTCACAGAATAAAGCATTAAGAAATAGTTATGTCATTTAAAATTGTTTTAAATTAGTTATGAACTCTACTAGATCACCGTATTGCAACAGGCGGAGAAATATGGCCCTTCCAAAGAAAAAACGCCCTTGGATAAAACGAGGTGAGAGGATCACGCACCCGTTAAAAGGCCAGTGCCAATGACAAAGTTCTGGACGACAGGCGCGACAGATGAACAGGGGTTCCCTCTTGAGGTGGAGCCGGGAGTGACCACGGTAATAGGCTAATGAAAAGAACATCTTCAACCGCTTAGAGGAGGAACAAATCATCACATTACATTACGATATAGTCTTATCCAAAGTGGCATTTTTTCGCAGACGTGTGGGGGCTTTCCTAATTTTATACAAGATGCAAAGCTTGAATATGTTTATGTGGTCGTGCGTGTCTGAGAAAAAACAATGCTGGAAAATTCCGCTGTCTTCGTAATTTTCTTGCCTGCAAAGGCGGGTTACGTTAAATTGAGTTAGATGTAGATAATGTTAGTCAGTGCATTTTGAAGTGAAGGGAGTAACAAAAATACAAATTAAAAGGTGCAAATTGTCTGTTCCCATGCCATGGCTGTAATTAATACATTTAATCTAAATGGCATCAGACTTCACCTGACACACCAATACAATACATTAATACAGTCAGCACCTATGAAAAGAAGAACAATTAATCACCTAATTGTAGTTATAGCCTAGACAAGATAAGAATGTCATGCGTATAAAAGCACACATGTAGGCTAATTTTCTCATTATTGAGTAATTATATTGTCTTGCATATATTTCCCCCTCTTGTTTCTCTTAAAGGGGTACAGCGGATGTTTTTTTATTTTAATTTTTTTTAGGTTTTCAAGTCTGATTGCCAAGGTTATTTGTGTTCTAGGTTTTTTCCCCACCCCAGGTTTTGAGTTGTTGCTCGGGATGGGGAAACCCTTGGATCCATGACGTCATTGCTACGTCAATTGTACTTGCTTCCCATACTGGTCATCAGACGGCCATATTCACATCTATAGGAATAGCAAAGGGATTGACGATCCGTACATGATACAGTCTGCTACACTCCAGATAGACCGGGCACCATAGACCGGGAAAACGTTATTAGCTGTAATAGCTAATCTTCTCATCGCAACTGAAAAGCCAGGGGGCGGAGGCAATCAGACTGGCCAGTGAAACGGAGAAATGCAGTCTGAAATAAGGCAGTAGTCAATAGTACAATGCCTTTTGCTCAACCGCAAGATTCCTGGCACAAAATGGAGGTACATAGCGTTAGTAGTGAGGTATGTATATTTAACTGCATCCGGACTGTTATATTTGATTTGACAGTTGTCAGTTTTGGTGCAAGCTCAATTGGTAACGTTAGATTATTCACCACATAAGTTAGCAATCAAGCTCCTAAACTTATGTAGGCTACTTTGTCTCCGCAAGCGGATGAGCTGGGGTACTTTGCAGTTGTTCAGCAATCGGGTTCCACATGGCCAGCTAACCAATTAACGTTAGTAAACTTCACAGTTAAGTTAAATAAGTTTATTTTATTTTGGTGTCATAGCTAACGTTACCTAACTATCATGTAGCTAACTAACCACCAGTGTACAACAACCAGATAGCTAGCATGTAACGATGAAGCCGTATCTATTTAGATAGCTGATTGCATGCTAGCTTATTGGTTTCGCAGTCCTATCTGCCGGGCAGAAATGCTAACATTACAGAAGTCCCGGAATTTCGATTAGATGCTAGCAAGCAATAGTTCCTCTTTGTAAGCGCATTGCATCTAACTCCGTTAGCCCCCTGCTTTCAAAAGCAACAGCAGTGTTAGCTTGTCGCTATCATAGCTAACTTGTGTTCGCCGCTGCGAGCTGTGTTGTCTGCAGCGATATGCCTACACACATAGCTAGCAAGCAAATTAAATAAAGGATAGTTTATCCATCAATTGCCTAGTGGATTCAGGGAATCCTGTGCTAAATTTGCTAACCATAGTCCGCATAACAAGGCAAAAGTTTAACTTAAGTTAAATGCCATCTACAAAAGGTAGTACTAACTAGTTAACACTGTGATTAGCACTCGCTAAATGAAACTGACAGTTATCTGACGGACAGTTAACGCAGATGGAATGGGTGGGTGTTGTAAACGATTGAGGCTGATAAAGCCTTAACGTAGGCTACGTTACATGTTAAAATTGGTTAACTTCAGTTTAATATCCTTTAGTGCAAGTAACGTTACTCCGATCTACGTTAGAAATGATTTATCCGAATCTCGTGTTGCCAGACCTTCCAGTTAATTGAACAACATAACTTAAAAAGTAACACACACCACCAGACATGTTCGAATAACCTTCCAAGATGTACACTTTAGCACAACGGTTTATGGCTAGAACAAAGCATTTTAGACAGAGACGCTCTGATTTGTGCAATAAATTGATAAGTCTTCCTATCCTTGGATGCTATTATATTAGCAACGCACCGCAATGCAAATAGCCAGGTTTAAGAGACTGTATACCCTAAATCTTGCCGTGTTCCGAAGAGTTGGCGCTAACGTTATAACGTCTAAGAGCAGGCTACCTTTTTGTTTAATCGCAGACTGCACGTAGCATTGTTATGACGCTACGGATACAATATTTCCCTGTATAATTATTTAAACGATAAGGGCATTGTAGGCTACATTATTAGTTTGAATATGTCACGGTAGGCTATAGCTATGGGAGTCTACAAGGATATAATATTATTTGACGTAGGCTAACGTTAATGCATAAGTGACTAAATTGCAAAATAAAGCAACGCAGTTCTACTGTCTCTTGATTTAACATTTGAGATTAAGTTGGAGTTGAATGCATATACCTTTAATTTAAATACGTAAATTAAATGCATTCTTTTTCTTTTCTAATGCAGAACATCCGTAACGAGAGCATTACACTACAGCACAAGGACATAGGTAGTGGTGTGAATAAATACTTCAGTTCTGAACATTCACTGCGGTTGTATGCAATTCCGTAGGCCGCATAGGGTACTAAGTTAGTGATATTAGTTAGTTGACGTTAGAATTGGTCAATACATTGTTTAGTAAATGTTTGATCAATGCAAATTTAGCCGAACACCGCCTTATGTGGTAGTACTATGATTTCTTTCTTTAGTTAGTGCTAGAATAACCTTCAATTGTCTACAAGATACTAATTTCCTCCCAAGTGAAAGTGGTAACACGACAATGTCTCTGTCTTGTGCTAGATCTCAATACTGTCTCTCTCCGTAGTTGGCATGCTGGCCATCCATCTCACAGATCCAGTTTTTTGCTGATGAAACAAATGCCATCTGCTGTCATCAGATAACGGTGTCACTCTGGGAACAATGGCTTAGTTCAGGGGACCCGACAATACCCTCGCATCCCAAAAGCCAGCATTGTACTTGCACTACCATATTTAACATAGACACACCCGCTTTAAATCACTCTCTCAGTGCCCTGGCCCTTGTATTACTGTTTCTTTGGACGAATTAAACAAATGGGAGAAGCTATAAATTAGGTTTATTTAATTCTGCCTCTAAATCTGCTTTGTTGATGTCATGTCAGCTATTACAATGTACATTCTATGAAATAATAGTATTTTTTAAAATTTATCATTACTTTTTTTTATTATCTTTGAGTATGATTGAAGAACAAGATTAGGCATTATGTGGAATGAATTGTGAACAAGCATAAATGGGTTGTTGAATTTGTCAGGGGTTAGGGTTAGAGAAAGTAACTGTCCCCAGGAGTTTTGTTTTTCAGTGATGACTGCAGAAGTGTTTGTGTGTGTTGGGGGGGATTGTTGAATTAAAGTAGGCCGCATCCCATTGAGAGATCGGTGCGGTCAGATGATTCATAGGAAAGAACTGGATTGTAAGCAGTGTTGTCATAAATAACACAGGACATGCTCCATTTTGTATCTACTTTCTTCTACACTGCCTATCAGATTTGAAACTCTATTAACATCGCTGGGATTCATGGGTACCATAAACACTATTCATGCACTGGTCAAATTTTCATAAGCCAAACCATGTTTGCATTTAACCAGAGTGCAGGTGTAATCTCTTTTACTCTCTCTGGTAGTCCCAGTCTGATCTATGGTCTCTGCCTCAAACAAACAGTTACAGTACCTCTGTTAAATGGATGTTGATCGCTTTCTTACATTTTTGAAACTCCACTGCCACTGTCGGAGAACATTTCTCCAGCCTTGATGTTCATCGTGTTTCTTACATGAAAGTAGTTTTTTCTTTTCTTTTCTCTCATGCTTTGAATCCTCACACTCCAGAGGTATATTTTTTAAATTATCTAACGCTGCTCTTTAACATTTGCTTTACATAAGGATTTTCAGCATCTCTTGGGACATGTATTTCTCAGCAAGTGACAGTGGTTTGGGGATACTTGTAAACACTGCGGCAGGCAGGGACGTAAGTAGGCACTCCCAATGCACAGCTTTTGAGCCATTCCAGTTCTTACTAGCAGCAGACTAGTGTACTAAGTACAACCAGGGCTGTGTCTACTGTGTTCTGTGTACTAGCAGCTGTGTACTGTTTACTGTATAGACTACTGTTTAGTACGCAACATGCACTATGCAAAGAATATCCTTCATGCTATTTTCCAACTGTATTGTGGAAGTGTAGTAAGACATCCCGCCCTTGCGTAGCCATTTCACGTGTTGTTTTTGAATGAAAACGTGAAATGGCGAAGCTGTGCCGCATATTTATGGGACCAAAATGTTTGTTTATTTCTTGAAACCGATAACCGTCTCAGAAAATATCACTGTTCACGGTTTCACGGTATTACTGAATTATTGTTTTACAACAACCCTTTAAGGAATGAAACTCAAGCAAGTTTTTTGTTTTGATTGAACAAAAGCTTTATTGTTTTTTTCACAATGGTATTACGTCCTACAAAGATACTTTATATTGAAAGCAAAAATAAAAAAATAAAAATTTGCAAAATTGCTTTTGTTGATACTTTACACAGATACACAGCAGGTCCATTCTCTTAGGGTGATATCACGGTGAGCTGCAGCGGATATCTACAAAACTAGTGAGTTCTCCGCAAAACTACCGATATGTAGAAACGTAACTAAAATTAAATTTTTTGGGTGAACTTCCCCTTTAACAAATTTCTCATCCAGTGTACTCAACAAGCATACTCAATAGTATGGAAGGGCATTGATTCGGACACAGCCCCGCAGGTGGCTTGACTAAACGGATTCAATAAAAACCTGTAATGGCTCGAACGGTTGTGCATTGGGATTGCTGTTTTCATCCATGGTAGGAGAAGCAATAAGGATTCTATTTCTGTATGTTTTTGTCTATGAACTCTCCCCTCGTGTCGCTACCAGATGTTACAAGTCATTTTATTAGCCAAGTCTTAAATACCTTTCCCACTGCTTGAAGCCAGAATTGGCTTATCTGTATCACACTGTCTATGTGTGAAATTTCATAAGTGATCAAAAGCTGTCACGTGATCACAAAGTAAAGTTATAAAGTAACAAAGTGTAATTTTTTTTTTCATTTTTAGTTTTTAATACTATCATGAATGCATAGAAAGCAACGACTAACGTGCGTCTCATCAGAAACGTTTATATTTTCATAAAAACATTTTTTGATTTATTATTATTATTTTTTTTTAAGTACTCGCGTCTCATCCAGAATGTGCACAATCCCTTTGATTTTATGGAAAATGCATTGTTGGTGATGGGCAGTACCATGCAGCGGAGAATGTGTGTCACTTTTGGAAGAAATATATGAGGTTTATATTAAGCCACTCCATCTCTCCATGTGCAGTGACCCAGGATACTATTGAAAGTTATTTTTTATTAAGTTATTTTTTATTAGTCTTTGATATTTCTATCTGGCTACTTTCTAAAAACCACTCTCCTTTGGTTGCCATGGGATTAGCCATATGATAATTCCTGATTATCTTTTTGTAAAGTATTTTTTTTAAATTTTCTGTGCATTTTGTGGTTTTGGGACTTTTGCTGTTAGTAAAGGTTGGTGATGATGTTTTGACCTAATGCAGTCTTTGTATCTGGTCTTATTTGCAAATGTGAGCCGGAACCCTGTGTTAGTTAGCCTATGTCTCCAAATGAGTTATTTATGACAAAAGACCCTTGATTGAATTTCCTCTATTTAATATTTTATTATTTTGATGTCTGGTACTATAATTGGGGAATGACAGCCTTTTGCAATATTTATTGAAACACAATATTTCCTGACGTTCACAACAATACCATTTGCTTTGTGTGTGTATGAAGCAATTTATTTCCGTCCCTCATCAATCGTTTTGAGTGGGTGAGTGGGCGGAAGGAAGGGGGAGGGTACATGTGATCTGTGGACTAAAAGCTAATGTGCGCGCTTCTGTGGCCGATCTCCGTTCCTAAGAAGTCATTTCTCTCATTCATTGCTCCTGATAAATGGGGTGAGTCATCCTGTGAGGTTGGCTGGAATGCCTGAAATTGATTTGCAGTCTAATATCGTAAATGGCATGAAATGGGATCGGGGGAACAGAATGCCTGGAACTGCACCCCCCCTCCCCCCCCCTCCCCCCCCCTCCCCCCCCACACACACTCACACACTCACACACACACACACACACACACACACACCCCGCCCCGGTTTTACAGTTTTCCTGTGATGGGGAAAGGGTAGTGTGGAAGACCGTATATCACAGGAGCCCTGTGCTGTCCTATCTGTCATGCGGAGGGGCGTGAAGGCAAATAGGAAACTGCATTTAGAGAGCTCTGTGAGCTCTGTGCTGTTTAATTATTTTGAAGCAGCTCTGTGAACTGTGACAGCGTGACGCACGCACTGCATTTGTTTAAGTAGCAGTGGGCGGGCAAGTGTATATATGTGTGCGTGTGTGTGTGTGCGCGCGCACGCCTGTGTGTCTCCATGAAACCGATTGTAAGTGTTGGACAAAAATCCCTGTAGCGGAGGGGACCGTCACGGATACTTCATGTGGGTTTGCGTTCAGCACGCCTGGGGAAGCTGGTTCTGTACCATGAGTGTGTGTTAGTGGCCTTGCCCCAGTGCCCCGCTGGACCACTTATCCTATGCAGTGGAGTGCTCTGGCTAAAGGGCGATTCCTTTGGAAACCTGTGTGTATGATGGCTTTCGCTTCAACCTTTGCTGTTAATTTCATAACTGCCTCACTCAATTAGGCTCGTTTTAAATGAGGTCTGATGGTTTCACCTGTACCCTCTTCTCAAATGCTGCATTTTAGTATTATTTTGGAAAGGAATATGAGGAGCAGGTTAAATTCAGTCAGAGGAACTTGTTGGAAGTTGGAACTGGCCCTCCCGAAATCTTTGGTAGGAGTTTGCACACCCCGACCGTAAAGGGTTGATTCTTTTCGCGTTCCACTAGCAGGCCTGTGGTAGGCCGACAGCCCCGTCCCAGCTCTGCAGCGGAGCTACCGGAGAGCCGCAGTGTCTGCATGCTTCTGTCCCAACCTGGCATTTACATGAGCTGCTCAAGGAGCCGTAGCTCTGCCAGTTCAGCAACTTTGCCCATATCTGAGGGCATTATTGTTACTGCCGTTTAGAGGGCTGGAAGCCGGGAGAGCTGACTCAGCATCTGTGGATGAAATAGGCCTTTGCTTGGCGTGGCACAGTGTAATCCGATTAGACGCACCCAATTCAGGCACATGAATATTCAGCTAATGGGTGGTACAACAACAAAATCTCATCGCAAATGAGGACAGGAGACAGGGGGCGGTTATATGTTGGCTTTGCACGAGGTATGTGTCGCTTTCTGGGCTACCCAGCTGGTTGACAGTCGAAGAAAAACAAGTTTATTTATTTTCCAATTTGAAAGGCCACCTACCTTCAGACACATTCAGAAGGTAGCCAACATGATAGGTTAATCCAACTGTCAGCTATTTCTTTGATCAGAAATTCTTCGAAAAGGGGCATTTAGGCTATATCCAGTTGAGGGGGTATTTTTGAAGCAGACTGATACAGAGGAGCTATTGACCTTCAAAGGGAAGCTACTGGAAGCCTAGTTTGAGTGCAAACTTGTTGGAAACAGCCGAGTAGTCCTGGTCTCCAGTGTTTCTGTTGCTTCTGCATCCACTGCTGCATGATCTTTACATCTCAGGCCAGAATACGGAAGGGCTCCCAAACGTTTTTTTAGCATACAAACCCATATTGGTTTTAGAACATTTTTGTGACCCCAACTTAGTTGGATTAACCAATGAACAGGTCCTCCTGTCCACAACAATCTGTGATGAGATTCTGTTGCTGTACCACCCATTAGCTGAATATTCATGTGCCTGAATTGGGTGCGTCTAATCGGATTATAGTGTCTCATGCCAAGCCGAGGACTTCAGATGCTGAGTCAGCTATCCCAGCTTCCAGCTCTCTAAGCACCAGTAGCAATACTGCTCTCAGAAATAGGCCTAGTTGGACTATTTCAAAAGTAATTAAATTATGTGCACCGACCTCAGAAAAGTCACTGCATTGATTCAGCTGGCTAATAGGATGGGGCCAGGGCGTCTCCCGATACAGCTTTTCGAAGTTGGGAGGTGTGGTTGGAATCGCATGTCTCATTTCTGCACTTGCATCCAGTTGTATTCAAGTACACATGTTTCTATTAAAGTTTAACAGTAACATTTAAATAAGAACCCTAAAACGTTGCAGTATAGTCCAACATTGTACAGAAATGTTTGAAATAGGGGAGCAATAACAGAGAGATAATACAACCCCTGGCTAAAATTATGGAATCACCACACTTAGAGGATGTTCACCCAGCTTTTTTACTTTATAGCAAATAAACAAATCCCAGATATGACACAAAACTATTTTTGTTTAATAGCTGAACATTCTGGCTTTGTGAAACATACCTCAAACAAATGAAATTAAATCATTTAATTAATGGCATATTTTTTTCCAGATCAAGTAGAGGAAAAAATAATGGAATCACTCAATGTTGAGGAAAAAATTATGGAATCATCAACAAAAAAAATCACAATAATTAGTACTTTGTTGCTCCTCCTCGGGCATTTATGATGGCCTGAATTCTTCGAGACATGGACTTCACTAATGAAAAACAATATTCTCCATCAAGCTGGTTCCAACTTTCTCGAATAGCAGTTGGTTGACAGATCAGCTTTGCAGGGTGGAGCCTTGTCATGGACGAATTAAAAAAATTTCCACCATTACACCAAATTTTAAACTAAATTTAAAAAAGTTATTTTTATTTGCTACAAATAAAGAGATTCCTTTGCAACTCAATTTGTTACACAGGGGGGGCCCTTGTTTGGGAACCAATGTGTTTGAACAGTGCTCTCTCTCTCTCTGTCTCTGCCTCTCTCTCTGCCTCTTCCTCTTCTGAGAGGGATAAGAAAGCAGTGTCCCTAACCCCTCTGAATGCGATGGCGCGCAGCTTTGTGTGATCTCTTTAAACTGTTGTAGCGTGAAGGATGACCTTGTGCCACTCTTTCATCGGCTTGCAACCTCCGACGCACAGGTGGTTAACATTACCTCGCTGTCATTGTCCCTTCTCTTAAGAGCGCCCCCCCCCCAAACACGGCTGTGCCTTTGGTGCGAGAAGGTCTTAAACTCTTACGGTCACCATATAAGCCGACCACAACAAGGGCCACAGCGTTGGGATTTCTCTGACTGGCTGGTGACTGCAGAGTAAGCTTGTGTGTACGTCAGGTGAAAGCCTTAACACAGCCGGTGTGATGCGGTCATGACTCGGTGGAAATGTGGCTGAGTCCTGAGGCCTCCGTTGTGGGTCTTAATCTCAGGGAAGGAGATCAATGGTAGAAATCATAAGAAGATGCGCGAGACGAGAAATTTGATGACGAGAATAAGCCTCAGTCTGTTCCCCCCTTGTTCTGCCGACGGAGCTCGACCTGAAATATGTTCTGTAGTGCCCTTTATTAACCCCTTTAAAACATCTGTTAACCTCAAATTCCCTTAAGACACATTGTGCTCAGCATGAACCTGTACCTGGAGCCAGTTTGGTGCCCTTTTCTGGATTTTCTCAAGAGCTTGTAGGCTATATCCTTCTTATACTGTTGTACTCCAATGTGGTCCAATTGTTCTCCAATTGTTATACGAAGTCCAAGACATCGTATAACAACCAGATCCTTTGATTTGTTGTCAGTACTTTGTGCTGCATAGCCCAGCCCAGCCTATCCTGCCTGCCTTTTCTCCTGCTTCGGCACAATGTCTAGGTCCTGATAGACTTGGACTATTCTCAAATCTTTTTTTAAAATTTTTTTTTTTTTTTTAATTGAGCACAATGGCATTTTTCCCCTCCCGATAACCCCATTTTAAATTGCCATTACCATGTTTAAATGATCTATACCTTAAATTAGCCAGGTGTCCAATTCTGAATTCTAATTAAATCATCTTAAAGTATTTTAGTTGCTTCAAAACTGTTTGATAAACCCATAAGCTTAGTGCAAATATGACTGTTACGCTACGAAGTGAATTAATTACCACACGATGAGACTCAAATCAAAGCAAGCTACTTGTACATGATGACGCGTCAGGGACGAAGTGGCAAGGTGACCGTGGATTGTGTGGAACACGCCACTAACTGACATATGGAACGCATTAATTTTTTTCTTGAGACAGTGAGCCTCGTCCTTTCGTTAGAGAAAAGGGAACTGGCGTTTATGTAATGCAGAGAGGCTGCACTGCATAATACCAAAAACACTCCCAACAATGCAGCCTCGGCATACATGGTGATGAAGTGGGAGAAAAAGTGGTCCTCACACACACACGCACACACATATACACACAAACGTATCCATGTCATGATAATAAATAGTGAGAAGTGGCAGATGCAGTTAAAGCTTCACCCACGCAGAGTGTGAGTGGGTAAGAATGTGTGGTGTAGGTGGAGCCCTGCAGGTGGTGCTGGGGGGGGGGGGGGGGGTTGCTGTTAGCGGTGATGTCAGGAGCCTCTTCCCCCCCCTCCCCACTCAGTGTTTCCTGCAGTAGCCTTGAAGGGTGCTGATGTCAGGGCCCCACTCACAATCTGCACCGTGAAGAGGAGGAAGAGAAGAGGCGTGTCCCACGGGCAGCTCCATCTCTGTCCATCTGACTGCAAAACCATAGAGGAGATGGTGAAATAAGAGCGTAATCACACACACGTATCCTCATATGCAGGGCTGCACACACTCACACATGCACAATCGTTTCCACACTTGTGTACCTGTACAGGACACGCACGCACGCACGCACAACAAGGTCCACACAGTCCTAACAGTATATTCCAGCTCTGCTGCTGTTTGCTGATGTGTGTAGAGGACCCTGTTTAGGGGCAGAGCTCCCAGCTTTTGGTTTGTTGGGCTCTGAACGGCGTGCCCCAGTACCTTGAATATTACTTTTTTTTTTTTTTAGAACACATATTTGTTCAAAGGTTATCACCTAAGTTCTGTATCACGTTGTGTTTGTGTTTGTGTGTGTGTGTACTGAGTGTATGCATTTAAGGATCTCTGTGCTCTCACGAAAGCCTGTTCACTGCCCTAAAAAGAAACCGCACCTGAAAAAGTGGATATTACTAAGCCTGCCGTTTTTGTGAGTTTTCTACGGTGAGTCAGTAATTGGCCCTATTAGGAGGACACATACCAGGGAAAACACGGAGCTAGATGTGACGAACACCCATCAAATGAATTGCCCCAGTAAGACAGACTCAAAAGTGCTTTTGTGCTTCCGCCCGAGCTCTTTCCCTTGCTTTTATTTTCTTGTGGAAGGGCCCAAAGTGCCTTTTAACAGAATTGTATCATCGCCGCCGTGTTCCCGCGGAAAGGGTGCTTTGTTCAGAGATTTAATGGCTTCACTGGGAGGTTCAGTTCTGCTGTTTGTTTCGGAAAGAGGGGGGGCAGCGGCGCACTTTATCGGCGCATCTGGAAGCGCTGGACTGCTGGGTCGCGGGTTCACATTATTCCCCCCCGGGGCTCTGCCTCAGATCGCTGAGGAAGGTCGTTTAAATGGAAAATGCAAAAAAAGGTTGCCAGTGTTTGATGAAAGCCTTAAATCTAGAATTAAATGCACGCAGTAAAACGGCTGCGACGCGTAAAACACTCCGCTGCCTCCACCTGAAATCGGCATCTAAGCCGCGAGCACGGTTGAGCTCTGACATTTTGGGGCTTTTCATAAATTCACAATGTATGCCATTAGTGTGCTAAAACCTACCTACGTATCGCCACTGCAGTGTACGCTTTGCCATTAGTCATTGGTACTTCCTGTTCTTTTCACACGTCCTTATTTGTCACTTCTCTAATATATGCATTTATGTATCTTGCCTTGATAACCCTGTGAGCTTACAGCGTTACAGCATCCGCTAAATAAAGAATATTAAATGCATGAAAGCCTGTGTGCACAGAGTTATCTGAAGAACCGTTCCATGGTAAAACACTTGTTGTGGATCTCACAGTATGCATTATGCCCATAACCTGTAGGCTAGTTTAATGCACGGGCTTATGCACAGGACAGGTGAAGCTGTTAACCTATTAATTATGCAACTTAAAATGTCTGCATGTCTCCCTTCGTATGTGTTGACGATAGCTGCAACACGACGGTATGAAAAGATATAAAAAGTACTTTTAATAATGAGGTATTTAAAATGGTTTTTTCGTAGCAGCGGAGCACCTGGCATGTTTGCAGTTTTGCGAGAAGCACGCCTACACTCACACTTAGCTGTGTATGAGTGCATCACGCGAGAGCGGAAGCGATTTTAGGGGCCTGGCGTCAGTCTAAAGCCAGTCTCCTGCGCTACCTCACTGCGTCGCCGCTGTAGCTGTGAGCGGAGCGGCCCAAGGGGCTCGCTCTTATCCCTCCACATTGACTCGTGACATCATCGCTCTGCTTTTGCCCTTGGTCTCTGGTGTACTGTGGTGTAACCAGCTTTCATTTGCCCGTTGATGTCGCCATTGTGAACCATTGTCTCCGATCTGTCTGAAAAAAATGTTCCCTTCTTCCAGGTCAATGGGCACCAGACGACTGACGAGCCGATGGAGGAAGGGGAGTCGTTCTCGGACTGTGTGAGTACTACTACTGCTACTGCTACTGCTGCTACTGCTGCTGCTGCTACTACTACTACCACTACTACTGCTACTACTACTACTACTACTACTACTACTACCACTACCACTACTACTACTACTGCTGCCGCTCCCTCTCTACAACAGGGTTGGAGAACCCCTGTTCAGTTAATTTGATTCGATCAATCATTTATGTGATTTGAAATATTAGTTGCATTTATGGATAAATTCATGGTGGACAGCTGTTAGTTTGTCAGTTTACCATTGTCTAATGTACAAGTCGACCGACCACTGGTCATGGACAATTAAATAATTAGGGCCAGAAGTTTTGAATAAAATCCAGAAACTCAAGGGCCCTCAAGATGACAGAGCACTCCGTACCTTACAAGAAATAATCCGCTTGCGCATTTACTCAAACTAAAGTTTCTTCACTGGAACTCCTGGAGGCTTAACGGTTTATTTTGTGCTGGAGCCACTTAGCTCAATCAGGAAGGAACACTAAATTCGCCGTTTCCCTGGTGACGAACAGTTGCTGTTACTGCTGCACAGGGTCACATGACTGGCTTTCTCCTCCCATCTGATCGTAGTCTATAATTCCAGGCTTCCAGACCTGATGTTTACTCTGCATATCAATTTCCTCATTTGCCCTTACAGGCTGAATGGTACACACAACCTTGCTCTTCTACTCCCACAACAAGCATGAGTGGGCTGGTGCAAGCGATGCCAGGTGACATCATCGCTGCGGAGATGTGTGTCCCAGCCACGAACACGCACACATACATGCCCACACACACTTCTGACAGTTGATTACAGATTCCAGCTAAATTTCCTGTTGGAGTTGTCTGGATTTGCCTGTTTTACTATCATTATTAGTAGTGCTATATGGCTTATGTAAGAAGTAAGCTTCCGCTGTTTCCTATCATATCTTTCTTTAGGCTAAATGATAAAGCAGTATGAAATTTTATAACAAGGTTGTCATGCAAGTTGCAACCACAAAAGGATACATATTGGGTTCTGGTGGTTATGTAATTATGTGGGGCACATTTTCCTGGCATGGTTTGGTTACACTCAGTCATGCCCATTGAATGCAGTGTCAATGCCAGTCTTTACTTAGTGGTACTTAGTAATGGTTATTTCCTGCCGAGAGGGTTGTCTTCAAAAACGACAATGCCTGACTGTAGCCGACAGCCCCTCTTGTCAACACGCATTTGGCTCTAGGTTGCCCTGGAATGGGAGGGTTTCTGTCGCCTGGAATGACAGCGACCCCCGCTGGTTGATTGGTTGCCTGCAAGTTTGTCTGTTGAGCTGCACGTGAAGTGTCTTCCTCCGCCTCATGCTGATGCGAGCCCAACCTGCAAACTGTGGTGTGATAAGGAGCAGAAGGTGATATTACATGCTTCGCAGGAGAGCACACGCTTGACTGTATTCTTGGCTGTAAAAGGGGAATGACCTTTCAGCAGTAGTGCACTGAATTTCAGGGGAAATTCCTGTTTTTTTATTTTTTGTTTTTTTATTTATTCACAACTCTACGAAGCGAGAAGTCTGAGTACCTTTTCCAAACCCGTTTTTAACTTCTTTGCAAAAGCAAGCACACATTTTCCCAGAAGCTCGCCGGTTTTACCACCTCTGCTCATTTTTCTCCTGAATCCAAAAGGAAAATATAGAGCAATACAGACAACACTGGAAAAGGATCTTTGGCAAATATGAGACGTTGAAGTTGAAAGCCATCACAGTCCACGTCCAAATCCCGAGACAATAAATTGTTACTCTTGCCTTGTAACGATTTATTGTCTCGGGATTTGGCATTGATGTCCCCGTGATGAGTTGTACTTGGAGGACGCTGGAACGCCAGTGGTGTGTGTGCTCTCTCAATCTCCGTGGGGCTGGCACTCTCCCGGTGGTGGTGAATAATTAATCCGGCGCTGTTCCGGACAGCAAAGGAGCAGATCATCGCCATGGCTAAGCTGATTAGCAGCTCTTTGATTTTGCCGGCGTCCTCATTGCTGAGTTTTGCTCTCCCAGTGGTGGAAAGTGTTGCTGTGGCGTATCAGCATCTTGGCCCAATTAATAATGCAGGGGGAAGGCTTTTCTCCCTCTCTTTCTCTGTCTTTCACACACTCGCTCAGCGGTCAGCTCCACTGAGGCTTTAACAGTCCCATGTTGGCACCATATTAGTGGTCAGATGAGTTCTGGTCTTGTTTGCCCACATGGTCCTTGACCAGAGGTGGAACGTCCAGGGGTCAGAAAGCAAAAGTCCTGCCATGTGTTTCTTTCACCCATGATTTTCCATCTTTGTCCTTGACACTAAGAAATGGCTCAGAGTAAATGAAAGGTATGGGATGTATTACCATTAAATATACTATATCCTGCGTATGGAGTAATTTGGGATATTGATCTAGACAGTATAGAAAGGGTTGATAAATAGAAAGTATTTATATAGGAACTAGCTGTCTAGGCTAACTTACTGACAGAGCGTGATGTGCGTTCCATTGCTTAACTTGTTACTTTCAGGACAACTTGCATTGTTGATATTTGATATGCTTAATGTTTATGCATCAGCAAAGTTATGCCTCAGAAAGAATGTTGCTTCAGGATGCAATATCTGGGATTCCAACCCACACACAGCTTTACAAGGCTGGAGTTGTGACACCCTGCCTTCCATGATGATTTACTGTGACATTTGCTGTGCGTGAACGACATGAGCAAAGGTCATGACCTTCACTTTAGCAGTCGAATGAGTCCACAAAGGCAGCTATGGATGTGACCATAACACTACCTCAAACCAAACTCTATCCTCATAACCAGACTCTACCTCATCCCAAACCCTACCACAAGCCCAATCCCAATTCAACTGCCATTGATGGGCAGTTACCAACCTGGCCTGTGCAGCCACTGCCTGTGGAGTCACTCCTGTACCTGTCTCCATAGGAAGAGGGCACCTACAAGGAGATCCCTATCACCCACCACGTGAAGGAGGGCTGTGAGAAAGCTGACCCCTCCCAGTTTGAGCTGCTCAAGGTGCTGGGCCAGGGGTCCTTCGGCAAGGTGGGCTCCTCTTAAACCTTATCATTACATTACTTTACAGTCATTTAGCAGAGGCTTTTTATCCCAAGCGACATACAATTAGTGCATACAGAAAGATCATCGAAGCAACTACAGAACAGATGAGACAAAGCACATCCTTCCCAAAACGTAGCAGCTATCCCTAGTAATGAACATTGAATGTAGTTCACAGTAAGCTGTGGGTAAATCAGATATACTATAATTCTATTCTAAATACTATTATAAACTATAACATGAAACAGTTAGACAAGAAAAACACAGGGAACAAGTACTATGAGAAAAGTTCCTAGATTAGTATATCAGTCAAGGTGTAGTCTGAAGAGGTGTGTTTTCAGCCGACGACGGAATGCAGGCAGTGTTGGAGTAGAACGTAGGGGAATGGGGAGTTTGTTCCACCACTGAGGAGCTAGGGTGGAAAAGCTCCGCAGTCGGGACGAGCGAGAGCTGTTGACATGGAGGGGGCGGGAAGTGCGAGTCGCCCTGCTGTAGAAGAGCGAAGTGGTCGAGTAGGAACATACGTAGAGCTGGATTAAGTCCTGCAGGTAGGACGGGCCTGTCCTATTGGCTTCAGTGTAGACCAGGGTCAGTACTTTGAACCTGATCCTGGCTGCAACCGACAGCCAGTGGAGTGACCTCAGCAGGGGGGTGACGTGCGAAACTTTTGGGAGGTTGAATACAAGCCGGGCAGCTGCCTTCTGGATCAGTTGAAGAGGCAGCATGGCGCAGGCTGGTAGGCTTGCGAGCAGGGAATTGCAGTAGTCCAAGCGTGAGGTGACCATGGTCTGGACAAGAAGCTAGGTGGAGTAGGTGGTCAGGTACGGTCGAATCGTCTTGATGTTGTACAGGAGGAACCTGCAGGACCGTGCTGTTGCCCTGATGTGCTCTTTGAAGTCCAGCTGGTCATCCAGGACCACCCCCAGGTTCCTTGCAGAGCGGGAGGCAGCCACCATGGTACCGTCAACGGTGATGGAGAGGTCATGTAGGGGGAGGTCTTGTATGGCATGAAGAGGAGCTTTGTCTTGTCAAGGTTGAGCTTCAGGTGATGGGTAGCCATCCACTCAGAAATTTCAGCCAGACGAACAGATATCCTCTCCTTAACCTGTGGGGTAGAGGGAGGGAAAGAGAGGAAGAGTTGAGTATCGTCAGCATAACTATGGTATGAGAAGCCATGCAAATTAATGACTGAACCAAGAGACTTAGTATAAATGGAGAACAGCAGAGGACCCAGTATAGATCCCTATGGGACTCCTGTAGAAAGGGGATGGGGTGCAGAGACAGAACCCTTCCAAGAGACTTGGTAGGATCTATCAGTGAGATACGATACAAACCAAGAGAGGGCAGTCCCAGATATGCCCATCACAGTGAGTTTGGAGATCAGAAGTTCATGGTTGACCGTGTCAAACGCCGCAGACAGGTCAGGTAGAATCAGGACAGAGGAGAGGGACTGTGAGTGTCCAACACCTGTGTTCAGCACTTAGTCGGGTCCAGGCTTGTGGGGGAATTAACATGACAAAAACGTTCCTTTCTATATTGGCTTTAAAATGCCATCCCTGTCTATATTTAACTTCCCCTCCACATTCACTAACTTAGATATGTTGTACCTTTTGTGATGTAAGCTGGAAATCCTGCTACTGTACTTTGTTTCACTGCCAGATGCGGTTATCTTATGTTGTTATTGAATTACTGACATATGATCAATTTCATCATCATTCTAAGATTAAAAAGGAGCACAATTTATTATATTTAAAGCAAGGTTAAAAGAATTGGCAGAAATATTCCTTGAAAATACTAAATGCAGAAAGATAGCTTTTAGCCAGGCTAAATCGATTAAGTGCTTTCTTAAAAGGTCAAACGCTCCTCAGAAAAGAACCCCTCAGAATAGACTTCATGATGTTTGGCATTTACGGATTAAGGGAAGTTATTAAACCGTGAATGAGGTTGTTGTTTTTTTTGTTTGTTTGTTTGTTTTTAGGTATTTCTGGTTCGGAAGATTGTGGGTCCAGATGCAGGACAACTGTATGCAATGAAAGTACTGAAAAAAGCCTCACTAAAAGGTCAGTGTGCAATATCAAAGAGCTTTTTCATTTAGTCCTATCCAAGAAATGTGTTTTGCTTTCACTAAGATGGTGCATATATTATAGACACAGGCAGAGGAAAAGAGACTGAAATTTAGCAGAGTATCCTGTGTATGAATTACCGATTCAATGTCTCAGTTTTGTTCCATACCAATGCACACAGAACCTGAAGTTCTCTCGAAAAGGATAACCCTCCAGAAATGAAGAAGTCCATAGGGCTTCCTCCCAGACTGAGAAATGTTATACATAGTCCGAGTGTAGGAGGGTCGGTGCTGGTTCTGGCAGCAGCTGATTAGAATTGAACGATGACCTTTGAAGGCTACGGGAGGGTTTGGAAATGATCAATGCACGGCGACGTCCTTTCCGTCTCCGTTCTCACCGAACCACGGGGGTTCTCATGATCTCTCTTTGCCTGCAGTGAGGGACCGGGTTCGAACGAAGATGGAGCGGGATATTCTGGTGGAAGTGAATCACCCATTCATTGTCAAGCTGCACTATGGTGAGTGCAATACTCCTTCAGCTAAGTCAAGTTTCATAGTCCTGGAAGACAATTCATCTGCACTACATACCCCTTTAGCACTGTAAAAAAAATAAATAAATAAAAAACAAATAAAAAAATATTCCCATACGCGCTACAGACCGGCTATATAAAAGAGGACTACTTGGGTGCTCAACAACCAAAACCAACCAAACTCAAAGAAGATTGCTTACTTGGACAACTTGTCCAGGTAAGGAATGTTCTTTCAGATCCCTTTGTTATTCTATACCAGGGGTGTCAAACTGTAGTCCTGGAGGGCCGCAGTGTCTGCAGGTATTTGTGGTTTATTTTCAATCAGCAGCCAGTTAAGGCCTTGAGAACAAGGTGTGTGGACTCGAGCCAATCGATGACTTAAAATGAATCACTTGTGCTGAAACACACCAAAAACCAGCTGACACTGCGGCCCTCCAGGACTGGGGTTTGACACTCCTGTTCTACACTATGGCGAACATAATACTCCTATAGCAAAGTTGAATTTCATGCCCCTTTAGCAAACTCACATTGAGTAGCCCTCGAGCAGAGGACACCACGTGGTGAGTCTATTATCCTATTAGTACGGTCAAAGCTGGACTCTGGCAGGCCCTCTTACATCAGGTACCAGGTGTTTTTGCATTGTCCTTTCACCGTGCGTCAGCTGCTGGTGAAAATGGTGCCACGGACTGTGGACATAGTGTTCTCAAGACTTGCTCAGTGCTTTTCTAAAGGTGAAAAAAATTTCATTTGGTTTGGAAAATGTTGTTCTCACTTGTTTATGAAATTGGACAAGCTCACTGATCTGAGGTTTGTTGCCATCTCTTCCTCCTTCCCTCCTAATCCCTCTCACAGCCTTTCAGACAGAAGGGAAGCTCTATTTAATTCTAGATTTTCTCAGGGGCGGAGACGTCTTTACTCGATTATCCAAAGAGGTAAGGTCACTCTGTTTGTCCCATTACGTTGACGTGTGCATGCTCATTTTTTAACCTTCCATAGACATTTACACACAGTAAACCCTGGTGAACTTGGACACCTTCTGCTAATATTAATATTCCTGACGAGAGCCCTTTGCTCTTCTGTTTGAGAAGCGCAGGGCCCGGATGTGTCTTCACATGGTTTGTGCAGCAGAGGGAATGTCCAGCCCCTCCCACTTCTTTGGGTGTAATGTGTCAAGTCATGTCATCTGACTCAAAGCTGACATTTGCACGAATGTCAGTTTCTCTGGGGGTCCTGAATGCTTAGTACCCTCACCCTGAGATAATGTTGTGCATGTATGATTTGGACCTTTTATTAATCCACTGTCTGCCATGCTAACAATATAATTAGAAAGAAATGTATTATTTCATAGACTGTTGATTCACAGGCAGTAGATTAAATAATAATACTTTATAATCTGTTTACTTATTGAGAATCTTTGGGGAGTGGGTGAAGGAATTGAAGAGCTCATTGAAAAAATTATAGATTTTTTTTTTTTTTTTGGAAAATGAAACTGTATTAAACAATAACCTGTCTTTTTTTATTAATGACAAACTTTTGACTGTATTTCTACTTTAATGTGTTTTTTCCCCCTTTAATGTCTGGATGATGATGATGATGATGACTTGTTTGTGTGCAGATGAAGATCAGAGGGTAAATCTGTCCAGTTCTTATTAGGTTATGTTTACAGAGGAGGATGTGAAATTCTACCTTGCAGAGCTGGCCCTTGCATTGGATCATCTTCACAGCCTAGGCATTGTTTACAGAGACCTGAAGCCTGAAAAGTAATGTATATCATTAGCTTTGACCTTTGACCTTACCCCGCTCTTATTAATCTCCGTAGCACACCGACACGACGTGCGCGAACATGCATGTACACAAGCCGCACGCGTGCAGAACACGCCAGCACGCTTGTCGGAAGCCCCACACTTTGTAACTAGGTACACTCTGATGATTGGGCAACATCGGCAATGTAAAAAATCGTCACTGCTGTCCCTCAGTGAGTACACACAGAGGAAGGCTAAAAGCTGAAGGAGCTCACATAGACAGAGGCGTTGCTGTGTTAGTAACTCTGAAGCTGAGTTTCCAGGCTAGACCATTTGACCTTTATTTCTGCTAAACATGGGATTTAATAATTTATAAAACTTGTGTAGTATGACGTAATTTTGTGTATATCCAGATGTAGGTTTCTTCAGTTGTACGATTTATACTGAGTCTCTCAAATGATTACAGGCGACCAGCAGCTCAACCATGTCCTGAACCATTTCTCTGAATTATTTTTTGATGAAATGTTCTGGATATTTTTGTACATACCTGTATTGTGATTTCAATTTTCAGCATTTTGCTTGACGAAGCTGGTCATATCAAGCTAACAGGTATGAACCCTTCAGTCTGCAATCTCTTTTTTTTATTTTTTATATTTGCTTTTAACATTCCCAATTATACGATTATTATTCATTTTCTGAGATGTCGGTTCCAGATGGTTTCATTATGCCAATTTGAATAAGAAAAAAAAAATTGAATGAAGTAATCATAGTAATGGCAGAATGTCACCATTGGCTCATGCAGAAGTTGCAGATTACTAAAGAGGACATTTTAAAGTTGTACATAATATATTGCCTCAAATATACTGAGGCTATCATTTGGCCTGACATACAGTCATGTGAAAAAAGTAAGTACACCCCCAGATTGTCACCCCAGGTTGTCTCTTTTTAGACATAGACACAGGTAGTCTTAATTTAAGGACACAAAGAAATTATGCCTTTTAAATGATTTATTTATCAGAAATCAACAGAAGTGCAATTATCCTGTGAGGAAAAAGCAAGTACACGCCTTGCTTCAATAACTGGTGTTGCCCCCTTTGGCAGCAATAACCTCTTCTAGGCATTTCTTGTAATTGACTGTAAGTCTCTTACATCGACTGGGAGTAATTTTCAGACA
Source organism: Synaphobranchus kaupii (assembly GCA_029718625.1). Classification (NCBI taxonomy): domain Eukaryota; kingdom Metazoa; phylum Chordata; class Actinopteri; order Anguilliformes; family Synaphobranchidae; genus Synaphobranchus; species Synaphobranchus kaupii. The sequence goes on from CM056393.1 coordinate 21,492,296, forward strand.
TTCTTCTTTGCAGTACTGCTTCAATTGTGTGATGTTCCTTGCCTGCTTCAAGTCCCCCCAAAGCATTTTGATAGGATTGAGGTCTGTACTTTGACTTGGCCATTCCATAACCCTCCATTTTTTTCTTTCTGAGCCATTCTGTAGTAGATTTGCTTGTATGTTTAGGATTATTATCCTGTTGGAGGATCCAGGACCTTTTCAGCTTCAGCATCTGAACTGATGGCCTCACATTCTCTTCAAGAGAATGGTCTGGTATAAAGTTGATTTCATGGTTGAATCTATTATGGTAAGTTTACCAGGCCCTGAGGCAGCAAAGCAGCCCCAAACCATAACACCCCTTCCACCATGTTTCACCATTGGAATGAGGTGCTTCTGCTCAAAGGCATTGTAGCATCTTCGCCAAACATGATGTTTTGCATTGCACCCAAACAACTCCAATTCATCAGTCCAGAGTACATTTTCCTTGTAGTTTTGAACTTTATCCAGATGTTGTTTGGCAAAGTTCAGTCGTGCTTTTATATTCTTTCTGGAGAGCAGGGGCTTTTTTGTTCCTATCCTCCCATGTAGGCCAAGTTTGTGCAATCCCTTTCTGATTGTTGACTCATGCACTTTCACGTTAACTGTGGCAAGTGAAGTCTGTGGGTCCTTAGATGTTACCCTTGGGTTCTTGGAGACTTCTAGGAGCATCTTTCAGTCAGCTCTTGTGGTGAATTTGAATCTGTCCTGCGTAAATTTCCAGTGATGTGGAATTTTCTCCATTTGGATATGATACGTCGAACAGTTCAATTATGTACTTCAAACTGCGTTAAAATGGCTTTGTAACCCCTCCCAGTCTCATGAGAATCAATAATCTTTTTTCTCAGGGCTCCGGCTAGCTATTTTGACCGAGGCATGATATGTTAGCACGCAGCTTGATGGTTAGGTCCAAACCAGACCAATTGTCTGTTTTTATGTAAGCATAGAACTTCCAAATTATTCTCTAATAATGGGACAATCATTTACACCTGTTTTGTGCACCAGACATCAATTGTAATCAATATATTTGATAGTAAAGGTAGGGGTGTACTTACTTTTTCCTCATGAGGAATTTGCATTTATGTTCATTTCAATTGCTTAAGTGATTCCAAAGTCTACCTTTTTAGCATAATTTGTTGAATTAGTTTACCTTAATCAATATGGTTGAAATTAAAATAAAATAAACTTATGTCCAGATATGTCAAAAAAACGGACTACCGTTTGAGGGTGTACTTACTTTTTCACATGACTTTATATATATAAATAGGCATAGCTCTTCAGGTCTCTGAATAAACTGCACTGCTTTTCTTTTTTTTTTTTTGATCGATTGAGGGTTTAATGTTTACACTGTAATAATTTGGAGTTGCAGTGTGTGTGTGTGTGTGTGTGTGCGTGTGTGCGTGTGTGCGTGTGTGCGTGTGTGTGTGTGTGTGTGTGTGTGTGTGTGTGTGTGTGTGTGTGTGTGTGTGTGTGTGTGTGTGTGTGTGAGTGAGTGTGAGTGAAAGAGAGAGACACTAACAAAGCTTGTTTCTGTGCAGACTTTGGCCTCAGTAAAGAGTCAGTAGACCAGGATAAGAAAGCCTATTCTTTCTGTGGTACTGTGGAATACATGGCCCCAGAGGTGGTCAATAGGAGAGGACACACCCAAAGTGCTGATTGGTGGTCACTCGGTGTCCTTATGGTACGCCCACAGGGTCTCCCCTCCCTCTTCTTCTCCCACAAATAACTTCTTTCCAATAATAAAAGTACTTAAGGGTGTCTTTGAGTCATTATACATGTTTTATTTTTATTTCTTTTTCACTCCCAGTTTGAAATGTTGACTGGGACTTTACCTTTCCAAGGAAAAGACCGTAATGAGACCATGAGCATGATACTGAAGTGAGTGGTCATTTTGTGAATGAAAGGTTTTTGGAAACTTGTTGATCGATGTCCGAGTTATTTATATATTTGTTTCCACTATCATCTCATTAAGAAAATGCACTGATAGCACTATGAAAATTATTCATTCACTTTTTTAGAACGGAACGCCTGAGAGGCAGATTATTCATTCACTTCTTTAGAACTGACTGCCTGACAGGCATTGTAATACACTTCCAACATGCAAGATTTGCTGAAGATATTAGCTACACATTCCTCTGTGATGAGCCTTTCCCTCAGAAACACTCATGACCACGCCTGTGTTTTCTTTTGTAACCTACCCGTCCTGCAGAGCCAAACTGGGTATGCCGCAGTTCCTGAGCCTGGAAGCTCAGAGCCTTCTGAGGATGCTGTTCAAGCGCAATCCAGCCAATCGTTTGGGTACGCTGCCTCCACTCTCCCCTCCTCCCTGAGTCGGTGGTGATGTCACCGTTTGGATGGTGCAGTAGCTTGCGGGCCAGGGTGCCGGTCCAGCACGTGGGCTGAGCTGAGTCGCTCTGTTAGCGGTCCAGGTGGCCCCCGGTATTAAACCTGACCAGACAAAATGCTCAACTGCGTCATCGTGCGCTTAAACTGTAGGGGCTTGAACCACCGCTTATGTTTCACCGAATAATGACTAAAATGCAGAATGTCGAATTGAATAGATATGACTGTTTACTGGTGATGGGATTTAATTTAAATTTAATTATAAATGTGAAATATTGAATTTCTTGTGGCAACAGCCTGAAGGACTAATTAGACGGTGGCAGGTGGCGATGTCGATCAGGCTTGTTATTTATTTTTTTTCCCCTCTCTAAATGAGAGCAGCGTGAGTCATGCCCTCCTCCACACATTCTACTGAACCAGGGTGTGTGCAAAGGTGGTCTGGACCTACTGAGGGATGCGTGTGTGGAGTGTGTGTGCGTGCGTGCGTGCGTGGGTTGGTGTGTGGTTGGCGTGTGGCGTGTGCGTGCATGCGTGTTTGTGTGTATTCATTTTTAATGCGTACGTGTATGAGTGTGGACATACACGGGCTTGTGTGGGCGGCGCATGTGTGTTTGCATGCATGTGTAGCTGTCGCTGTAGCAACTCCATAACTGCTCTCATGGTGTCTTCCAGGAGCAGGTTCTGATGGGGTGGAGGAGATCAAAAGACACGCCTTCTTCTCCCCCATCGACTGGAATGTGAGTGTGAGAGAAGACCAGTTACACCTTCATCCCAGATTGCAGCACTCACATTTTATTTTCATCATTTTTTTTATTTTCACGTTCATAATTTTGAGTTTTTGGTCTTTGTTAGTCTTTCACTATGCAACTCAGTGGTAATCCCTATTCTAACGTGTCCAAGTGGCAGTAGCGTGAACGTAAATATAAACTTGCCTTCGCACACAATGTAGTATGGAGGCCGGCTGATCCGTATGTGGGAAGCATCTCTTCTGATAGATAATTCATCCAGCTTGACTCATTTTGAAGTGTTCGGCCTCCCATACAGGCGCATCTGTAAATTGCTATTTTCTGCGGTGGGGGCGTGCGCGACTCCATGGCAACTCCCCTGCCAACCCTAGCACAGTGCAGACAAGCTCAAAAACAATAATAGTTCCCTTTTTTTTAACATTTTGACCGTGTGGCAGGAGCAGTGAAACTAATCGGCCAACAATGGGAGGTTTTCACTCGGGGCTGAGGGGAGATTTGGAATGGGATTTTGCAATGCTGAGGGAAAATGCACTTGGTAAAGCTGTTCCTTTGGGCGGTGGGGACATAATGTCAGACATCTTTTCAATACAACCCCCTTTTCTCATTTTATGATCTCCTGCTCATTCCCCTGCCTCACATTCACATTTAATCTTCGCAAACGGCAGTTGGCTGACTAGCTAAGTAAGTGTCATTACTAGCTAGTAAGCTGTTCTGTGTTTGTAACATGGCTTACAGGGGTGTAAAATGGCGGGAGACATTATTTTAAATAGAAAAGCGCACACAATGCAGGTAATGTTTTTTTAAACTTTAAATTTGTACAAATTGGATGTCTGTCTCCCTCTTCTGGGCAGAGCGGTGCAATTTACAAATAAACATCAAATAGCCATGTGACCAACCCGTAATTTAAATTTGAATTAGAATTTTTAATTATACGGGGAAATATTTAAACACAGTGATTCTACTCAAATTATTATGATTTTATTATTATTATTATTTTTTTTAACTGAAATCATCAATTCCAACCTTTTACACTGTCACAGCAGGATAAGAACTCTCAAATTCCCCTGCCGTACGAGGCCGGGGCTCGTAGCACGCAGAGCTAATGCTAGGACAGAAGCACCAGGCACAGAAGAGACGCTCCCAGCTTGCGTCTCTCCTCTGAGCTCCGGCCAGGCAGCGGGCCAGCTTCTGACTGAGCCCAGCTAATGGGCCCTGCGAGGAGCCTTTCAGGAGCCAGCGCTACTTTATGGGCCGTGAAGCGGAGACAAGGCCACTCCCGCCGAGCGGACGAGGCTAATCTGTCATATCCGCGGCCCTCCTCGGCGAGGGCGTGGCCGCGCCCCCCTCTCTGGCCTACTCTGCGAGAAGTAACCGGTGCGAGGCGTTGCAACGCTCGGAGCCTCGCGCCAGCTCTGGCCTCGTAATACTGCCGTTATCTTACGGTCTGACAGTCAGCGTGCTGTATCGCGCGCTTTAATTTTAACCCCGGAGCCTGAGACGGATGGCCTCAAAGCACAGCAGGCCCAAAGCTCCACTCCCATTCCTTTCTACTTTAAAGCTACTTTCTTTCCTGCTGCACCATGCCTTCAGCAGAGGGGACTTGGTACAACTGAGCTTTAGAAGTTTTGTAATCCATATAACCTTATTTAAGCAACGTGTTTGAAGTCCTTCAGGATAAGAGCACTTGCTAAATAAATAAATGTGTATATAAATAAATGCCATCAAGGCGTTGTAATGCTTCGTACGTACAGCGGTAAATGATTTTGAGTAGAGTGCCCCTGTAAGCTGCTGTAGGTGACAGGAACCTGGCGCTCACGCCCAACACAACTGGCCCCCGAGTGAGTAAACGCAGCGAGTGACAGGCTTGTGGCGGAGTAATGAGGCTTCTCTTTATAGGAGCAGACAGGATAACCGCTGCGTCTCTCTCTGCTCCGGCTCACAGAAGCTGTTCAGGACGGAAGTTCAGCCTCCGTTCAAGCCTGCGGCGGGGAAACCAGACGACACGTTCTGCTTCGACCCGGAGTTCACTGCGAAAACCCCCAAAGGTGCGAGCAGAGTAGTCTGTAATGGACACCTCACCCTGTGGCCATTCTAAACAAAAACAACAAAAAAAAAAAAAAGGAAATTTGGTTTGTCACAAGTCAGTTGTGGTACAAGCAAACTCCTCGCAAAATGGTTTTGCATTTTCTTATCACCTAAAGTAACTAGATATCAAGTATTTTTGATATTATTATTATTATTATTCATAGCAATAGCATGGCCATGGTTGTATCACACTTATGGAACAAATGGCTGTTTGTGTTTTCTGTGATTTGTAGTAAAGGCTGTTGCTTGGCTGTGAATACACCATGCACAGTGATGTGTTCCGTGATCTCCTGCAACAATCCACTTCTCCATTGCTGCTATGGAACTCAATCTAGCTTTCTTCCTCCTTAAATAACCATAGCATACGATTAGCATGATTTCTATCATACAGAAATAACCATATCATTTCACAGAATGGGATATTCAGAGGACGAAATCAAATGTACCATCCCTGAAAAAGCAGTTTTCCAGTGAATGTCTTGGAAATGGAGCAGCTGTACCCCCCTCTGAAGCTGCTCACAGGCGTGTTTGTTTTGGTCATGGCAGATTCCCCAGGCGTCCCACCTAGTGCTAATGCCCACCAGCTCTTCAAGGGCTTCAGCTTTGTGGCACCCACCTCCCTGGACGACAGCAAGGGCGCCTCGCTGGTCAACATCCTCCCAATCGTGCAGGTAGGCCTGGCGGATCACTACGGCAACACACGCGGGAGGCTGCGACCTCACATTGTCCCTTTGTGATGTCATTTTTTTGTTCATGTGACTACCCCGTGCTGCCCTCCACTTCCACCCCCCCCACCAACACAGCATCAAGTCTGGCCTATAGGCCCTATATACTTTATACACTTTCTGACTCATGTCAAAAGGGACCATTAATATTTCTGCTACTGTCCAAATTTTACTGTATGAACAAATCCTTTTTGCAATCGTATAAACATATTTGCAATACTGCAAGTATTTCCTCTGACTGCTCTCTTACCCTCGCACCACCAGAGAATGTTCCGGCTTTGAATCGTCACCTCCATTTGGACTGCAGTAGTTACTGACCATTGTTGTATTAGCCAACCACGTCCGGAGTTGAGCAGAGTTATGCCATATTGATACAATATTGGAGTGAAAAGTTATTCAGGCTCATATTATGACACTGACAAATGAGGTTAGGGCGGACTTTGGGGCGAGGAGTTTATCTCCTGCTTGCAGAACGCTTTGTCACTGAGTGGGATTGTATAATCCCAGGCTACAAAGCTCCAGTGATGTTTTTCAAACTGGTATGACAAAATAACTCTTTACATCCAGTTAACCGGAGGTGAAAAGAGGAATTATGTTTTTGGTGTGCAACACAAATGTTGTCTGTGAAATTCCATAGTGCCCTATCAACAGTACCCTATCAAAGTCACACGGTCAAATTTATACTGATACACCTTCATGTGCAAGTCCCTGCCTCCTATACTCTGTCCTCTGTGATTGGGTATTCTCTCTCCCTGGGCTCTGTCCTCCTTGCTGATTGGATAACATCTCTGACCCACAGCAGATGCATGGTGGTTCGGCACAGTTCTCAGACATGTATGAACTGAAAGAGGACATCGGAGTGGGCTCCTACTCAATCTGCAAGCGCTGTCTCCACCGGGTCACCGGCATGGAGTTTGCGGTCAAGGTACGGTCACACAGCGTCTCCCAGGTTGATTTGTTACTTCATTTCCAACAAAGAAATGAATGGGGTCTAACTATTTTTAGGTAGGTTTATGTATGTAGTGTGTGGTTGAATTGAAGGCATTTATGAAATTGTTTCCTCAACAGTTTTTTAATTCATACTTTATCATTGTTGAGTTAATTGACGAGACAACCAGCAGATGGCAGCACAATGCTATGTAATGCACCAGGCAGGCTCATGTCCACTTGAGTCAACATAAATTCATGCCTCATTTCACACAATTTCTCTTACTTGGTTTGAGCTTTGAAAAGTTCATTTTAAAATAACCATACTAATTTTTGTATGAAGACAAAGCAAAAAGATTCACTGATGGAGGTATGTGGAACATGTACGAATAGGCTATACAGGTATGTGCAAAATGAATGATTGGGTTTGCACCTTGCTTTTGACAAGGAAAATGTTTAATTCAGTGCGGAACATTTTATTTATTTTTTCAATTCCCATATGATTGTAGATCATTGACAAAAGTAAAAGGGATCCCTCAGAGGAGATAGAGATCCTGATGCGATACGGCCAGCACCCCAACATCATCACTCTGAAAGATGTGAGTCCACTGCGCCTCTCCTGCCTCTGCTTTCACAGACCTTATCAGCGTAGTGAGTGTGTAGAGCAGTGGTCCTCAGTCTTATCCGGAAAGGGCCGGTGTGGGCTCAGGCTTTTGTTCCCACCAAGCAGTTGCACACCTGATTCTACTAATTAACCACTAGAGTATTTGCTGCGGACCTTGATTAGTAGAATCAGGTGTGTAACTGCTTGGTGGAACAAAAACATACAGACCGACCCTTACTGGCTAAGATTGAGAGAATCTTGGCTGTGTCTGAATCAGAGCGCTATCTACTGCACTCTGTCTCCTGAGTACAGTGCACTGGCAAAAATGTGATGTTTAATGTGCACAAGACGTGCAGTAAAATATCCGCCATACTTTTTTAAAAACGTACTGTGGAAGTGTCGTAAGACGTCCCACCCTTGCGCAGCCATGTCACGTGTTGTTTTTGTCGTATTTGAAGGAAAACGTCAGCGAAAAAGTCTGTACTGCAAGTATTTAAATGGTGTGGTAATATATGTGGGCAGAGGGGAGTTGTATTTTTTAAAACGAAGCTTCACGTCATATTTATGTGACCAAAATGTTTGTGTACTTCTTGAAAAGTGTGCTCCCGAATACACTCAGCGAGACCCCGGAAGTAAGTCTGTCACACGGGGGTTTAAAGTATACTATATTTAGAGAAGATTTTGCCTGCTTAACGACTTTTTCGTCCTGTCTACTCAACGAGCCTACCTAATAGTATGGAAGGGTGCTGATTCGGACACAGCCCTAGTGTAGAGAATGGATAGCTTCACCATAGTAAATCACTACTTTTAATTTGCCAGGTTCATAGGCTTTGTCTCTGCCTCTGGGCCTCAATCCTGTTTCTAAAGTAAACATCCCGCACTGATGTAGTGTAATATTGACTTTGTATCATTACTTTGTCTACTGAGAGGTCGGTGACCTTTCATCGGATCAGATTATTGGTGGACCTGATAGTGTGACTGAGTCGCGTGACGTATCGTCGCCGCGCTGCGATGCTCTTTCCCCCGCGGCAGGTGTACGACGAGGGCCGCTTCGTTTACCTGGTGACAGAACTGATGAAAGGGGGAGAGCTCCTGGATAAGATACTCCGGCAGAAGCACTTCTCTGAGCGAGAGGCCAGCGCGGTGCTCTACACCATCACCAAGACCGTGCACTACCTGCACTGCCAGGGGGTGAGAGCAGGGCGTGACCAAGAGCTGTGGACCAATGGGTTAGGGGAGTGGGGGGCAGGGGGCGGGGTTATAATTGTAGTAACAATGTAATAATATGTTCATATCCTGTCCCTTTTTAATTAAATTTTATTCTCTATTTTATTTACATATTACCTGCTACGTATTTACTTATTTATTTGCTGTGTCTGTGTGTCTGTCATTCTGTTATCACATTGTTTTTATTTGTATTTATTGTTTATTTGTTTTTAATGATTTTATTCTCTTATCTTTTTTTATTTTATTATTATTATTATTTTTTCTATATACTTTCCAGTGTAAAGACTAAAGAGCATTGCATTGCGTTCAGTTGTATTCAGTGGGCTATACAAAAATGAAGATTGATCTGATCTGTATATCAGGGGGTCAGAGAAGAGACGGGGGTTGTCAGTGGGTGTGGTAATAGAAGTGGACAGAGGGGAGCTGTAGACGGGGGTTGTCAGTGGGTGTGGTAATAGACGTAGGCAGAGGGGAGTTGTAGACGGGGGTTGTCAGTGGGTGTGGTAATAGAAGTGGACAGAGGGGAGCTGTAGACGGGGGTTGTCAGTGGGTGTGGTAATATAAGTGGACAGGGAGGAGTTGTAGATGGGGGTGGTCAGTGGGTGTGGTAATAGAAGTGGGCAGAGGGGAGCTGTAGAAGTGGGCAGAGGGGAGCTGTAGACGGGGATTGTCAGTGGGTGTGGGGGGTTGTCAGTGGGTGTGGTAATAGACGTGAGCAGAGGGGAGCTGTAGACGGGGTGGTCAGTGGGTGTGGTAACAGACGTGGGCAGAGGGGAGTTGTAGACGGGGGTGGTCAGTGGGTGTGGTAATAGACGTGGGCAGAGGGGAGCTGTAGACGGGGTTGTCAGTGGGTGTGGTAATAGACGTGGGCAGAGGGGAGCTGTAGACGGGGGTTGTCAGTGGGTGTGTAATAGAAGTGAGCAGGGGGGAGCTGTAGACGGGGGTTGTCAGTGGGTGTGGTAATAGACGTGGGCAGAGGGGAGTTGTAGACGGGGGTTGTCAGTGGGTGTGGTAATAGAAGTGAGCAGGGGGGAGCTGTAGACGGGGGTTGTCAGTGGGTGTGGTAATAGAAGTGAGCAGGGGGGAGCTGTAGGCGGGGGTTGTCAGTGGGTGTGGTAATAGACGTGGGCAGAGGGGAGTTGTAGACGGGGGTTGTCAGTGGGTGTGGTAATAGAAGTGGACAGGGGGGAGCTGTAGGCGGGGGTTGTCAGTGGGTGTGGTAATAGACGTGGGCAAAGGGGAGTTGTAGACGGGGGTGGTCAGTGGGTATGGTAATAGACGTGGGCAGAGGGGAGTTGTAGACGGGGGTGGTCAGTGGGTGTGGTAATAGACGTGGGCAGAGGGGAGTTGTAGACGGGGGTTGTCAGTGGGTGTGGTAATAGAAGTGGACAGAGGGGAGTTGTAGACGGGGGTTGTCAGTGGGTGTGGTAATAGACGTGGGCAGAGGGGAGTTGTAGACGGGGGTTGTCAGTGGGTGTGGTAATAGAAGTGAGCAGGGGGGAGTTGTAGACGGGGGTTGTCAGTGGGTGTGGTAATAGAAGTGGACAGAGGGGAGTTGTAGACGGGGGTTGTCAGTGGGTGTGGTAATAGACGTGGGCAGAGGGGAGTTGTAGACTAGGCCTGAGGGGGAGGATTGAGAAGGTGGGAGCGGAGGATGTTTTTTTTGGCCGCGCTTCTTGGACTCTCGAGCTGACCGTTTCCCTGTTCTCCAGGTGGTCCACCGAGACCTGAAGCCCAGTAACATCCTGTACATGGACGACTCTGGGAACCCCGACTCCATCCGCATCTGCGACTTCGGCTTCGCCAAACAGCTGCGCGGGGAGAGCGGCCTGCTGCTCACGCCCTGCTACACCGCTAACTTCGTCGCCCCTGAGGTGTGTCCCTGCAGTGGGAGGGCTGGGGGGGTGGAGTTGTAGGGAGGTGGATAGGATGAGTACTGCGGGGTGGGGTGGGGTGGGGGGTGGTTATTATTGGGAAACACAGCAATAGATCAAGATGAGCATCAGAATGCACATATTGTGAATGCTCTCCATGTCAGGAGAAATTAAACAAGCCTGGTATATATTAGACATTTTGCACAACAGTCTATTTTCAGTGGAGAAAAAAAAAAAAAAAACTAGAAAATAAATTTTGTGTGTGTTTGTGTATGTGTGTGTCTAGAGTGGACTGTTGCCATTTTGATACATATTGCATTGATGTGTGTGTGTGTGTGTGTGGGGGTGTGTATGTGTGGGAGACAGAGAGTGCGGCATAACGGGGAGATAAATATCCTATCAACGCTGTTTCAGGTCCTGATGCGACAGGGTTATGATGCAGCTTGTGACATCTGGAGTCTAGGTGTGCTGCTGTACACCATGCTAGCTGGGTATGTACATAAAACACACGCACACACACACACACACACACACACACACACACACCGGTATTAGGAAGTATTATCTAAAAAGTGAGAATTTTATGGGGACCGGTCTATGACATTAGTTGTCTTTGTTCTCTAGTAACCATTCAATGTGTTTCTGTGATGCACGAAAAATAAACAATACTAATGTTCTCCTTGATTTTGGATGTGTGTGCGCATGATGGGATAAATGTGATGTATCTCCGATGGTAGCACAGCAAGTATTTTGTTACTGTGTTTAACGACGGTGATACTGATTGGAGGTCACGCTGTGGAAAAGAAGTCTGGGAAGATGTACCTGCCCTGGTGTGACACACAAAGCAGGAACTGAGGCTGTGTCCGAATACGACCCCTGTCCCCTGTCCACTCAGACCCCTGTCTACTATGTGCCCTGTCCCCTCACGTTGCAAACAGTGTGCAAAAGAAATCCCGCAAAACTCTTTCCAAACTAGTGAGGAAGTAGTTCGCAATATTTATTTTTATTTATTTTTTAATTTTTTTTATTGAGAATATCAATCAGTTAACATATGACGATTGTTACAAAGTGTAGATTATGAATGAAGATTGAATTAACAAAAATAAAAAAAGAGTAGTTTGTAATATGAACCTATTTTGTACCATAGATTTTACTTCCGGGTTACTTACTGAAATTGTCAGATGAGTGCACCGTTCTGCAGATGAGTGTGCTCCTGAATTCCCTCAACAAAAGCCCGGAAATAAGGGGTTCATCCTGGTATTTTAAGTGCACTCGTTTGTGAGAGAAAGTCGCCCACTCAAAAGCTTTTTGACGAAGTGGACTCAAATATGCTTCCTCAAAAGGGTGTAGGGGTCGTATTCGGACACAGCCTGAGTGTGTACCAGACTGTGTCCTGCCTCTTTGATGCCCCCTGTGGTCTCTCCATGCCCTGCAGGTACACCCCCTTTGCCAACGGCCCCAATGACACCCCAGAGGACATTCTGCAGCGAATCGGCAGCGGGAAGTTCTCTCTGAGCGGGGGCAACTGGGACAGCGTGTCTGACACCTCCAAGGTACAGAGCTGTCAAATACCCAGCATGCACTGCACAATGCAAATGCATATGTACTGGCACAAACACACTGCATTGAAATACTGTATATGTATATATAAGATGCCTATATCCCACATTGTGCGTGCGTGCGTTCAAACTCAGTGCCTCTTTGCTTGACATCAGGAGAAAATCAAAAGAAATCAGTCAAGACCTCAGAAAGAAAATTGTGGACCTCCAAAAGTCTGGTTCATGCTTGGGAGCAATTTCCAAATGCCTGAAGGTATCACATTCGTCTGTACAAACAATAGTACGCAAGTATATACCATGGGACCACGCAGCCGTCATACCGCTCAGGATGGAGCCTCATCTCTTGGAGATGAACGTGCTTTGGTGCGAAAAGTGCAAATTAATCCCAGAACAACAGCAAAGGACCTTGTGAAGATGCTGGAAGGAAAAGGTACAAAAGTATCTATATCCACAGTAAAACGAGTCCTTTATCGACATAACCTGAAAGGCTGCTCAGCAAGGAAGAAGCCACTACTCCAAAACTGCCATAAAAAAGCCAGACTACAGTTTGCAACTGCACATCGGGACAAATATGTTACTTTTCGGAGAAATGTCCTCTGGTCTGATGAAACAAAAATTGAACTGTTGGCCATAATGACCATCGTTATGTTTGGAGGAAAAAGGGTGAGGCTTGCAAGCCGAAGAACATCATCCCAACCGTGAAGCACGGGGGTGGCAGCATCATGTTGTGGTGGTGCTTTGCTGCAGGAGGGACTGGTGCACTTCATAAAATAGATGGCATCATGAGGAAGGGAAATTATGTGGATATATTGAAGCAACATCTCAAGACATCAGCCAGGAAGTTAAAGCTTGGCCGCAAATGGCTCTTCCAAATGGACAATGACCCAAAAGCATACTTCCAAAGTTGTGGCAAAATGGCTTAAGGACAACAAAGTCAAGGTATTGGAGTGGCCATCACAAAATCCTGACCTCAATCCAGTCGAAAATTTGTGGGCAGAACTGAAAAAGCGTGTGCGAGCAAGGAGGCCTACAAACCTGACTCAGTTACACCAGTTCTGTCAGGACCAATGGGCCAAAATTCCAGCAACTTACTGTGAGAAGCTTGTGGAAGGCGACCCGAAACGTTTGACCCAAGTTAAACAATTTAAAGGCAATGCTACCAAATACTAACAGAGTATATGTAAACTTCTGACCCACTGGGAAACTGACCTAACTGACCTAAGACAGGGAATGTTTACTCTGATTAAATGTCAGGAATTGTGAAAAACTGAGTTTGAATGGATTTGGCTAAGGTGTATGAAAACTTTTGACTTCAACTGTACATAACAGAACTTCAGATGGGCATGTACATCTTGGCTGACTGTGTGGCTAACCCTGATCCTCATGCTGTGGCCCGATTCTGTGCCGTATGCAGGACTTGCTGTCTCACATGCTGCACGTGGACCCACACCAGCGGTACTCTGCAGAGCAGGTACTGAAGCACTCATGGATCTCCTGCAGGGATCAGCTCCCACACTTCCAACTCACGCGGCATGATGCACCACACCTGGTGAAGGTCAGTGACTATGTGCAGCGCCTTCACAAAGCATTCACCCTCCTTGAACACGTCCTGTCCTCCTGTTACACTTTAAAGTGTTAACGCATTGAAATCTCCTTCTCCACCAATGCAAAAACTATATTTTATTCAACAACTATTTTATTTATAAGTGCTTATGAAAAAAGCACAGAGTCAATGTTTTGTGGGTAGGCTTTTGGCAGCAATAACAGCTCTGAGCCTTTTCAGTATGTGAGCTTAAAACGTTTGATAAATTCTCAGTAATATGAGCTTTGCACATTTAGCCTTTACAAATTTATTTTGACTTTGCGACATGGCAAAATGAGAAATAATCAATGGAAGGTGCTCTTGATAGATGGATGGGAATACACTGGTATGTAGATCACATAGATCTTCATTTTCCTTGTTTGTACTATACAAGTGCATTATATTGTTATGTCAACTGCATTGTGTTTGTGCATCTATATTGTCTAAGTTGTAATAGCTGTGTGTGTGTGTGTGTGTGTGTGTGTGTGTGTGTGTGTGTGTGTGTGTGTGTGTGTGTGTGTGTGTGTGTGTGTGTGTGTGTGTGTGTGTGTGTGTGTGTGTGTGAGATTGCACTGATCGGGTTTATGCTAAGCATTGTGTGTTTGTTTGCGTTTGCACACAGGGAGCAATGGCTGCTACGTACTCGGCACTGAACCACAAAACAGGCCAGCCAGTGTTGGAACCAGTGGCTGCCTCCAGTCTGGCCCAACGGAGAAGCATGAAGAAGCTCACCTCTACTGACTTGTAGTGAACAACCAACTTCTGGAGGGGGATTTTGTGTGTGTGTGTGTGTGTGTGTGTGTGTGTGTATGTGTGCGCGTGTGTGTGTGTATGCGCGTGCGTGCGTGTGTGAAGAAAGGGGCTCCTGTACTGGGTCTTCTTTTCTTTTTATTTATTTATTCACTTTTACCTGGCTCTCTAACTTCTGCACTTGCCCCTTCCTATAGCCTCCGGCTCCTTCTCTGTACAGTATCATTCCAGAACCCCATAATGCACCTGCATCTGACATCAGGGAGACCTCCTTTGCAATCACAGACCGTGGAAACTTAGACAGACCCCTGTAAATTCTTACTTCTGGGAAGAGCAGTGTCTTTTTTTTTTTTTTTTTTGGTTTGTTTAATTGATGGCAAGCAATCACCCCTCCCAAACAAAGTGATAGCACCAGCCCACATTCTCCATTCACTGTGACTGGCCAACCTGAACCTGCTGTTCTGAACTATGGGCTGCCAGCTTCTGGCTCGTCTTCTCTCTCAGCCTTGCACGTCCTCAGGTCTGCACTTTTAAGGGACCGTCTCCCTATACTTCCTTATCTTGGAAACCCCTCACTTAAATTTGGTGAGTGCTTTCTTGGGGATGCGGTGAGCTTGTAGTGAGCCAGATCCAGTGCTTGGGAAACGTCTATGGTATGTTACAGTCCAAAAAGTTGTGTTTTGGACTTCTTTTGGGGGATGTGCCAAAAGAAAAAAGGGTCACATGTCTGACGTGTGGCCTCGAGAGAGACAAAGAAAAGGAGATGCTTCTAAACGTGTGTGATTCAGCATGAAACTACTCTGTTAAATGCTTGGGAACTTTCTTTTCTTTCTTTAAACAAGTCTTGGAGAAAAATCAAGCGTTGGTTTGATGTTTTCAATGTTTTATTTCTCCAAACAAAGATGTTCATTCATATTAAGCTGTATGCTTCTCCTGTTTGCTCTCGAGGCTTGGCAGCGTGTTGCTTTCTCAAAGTTGCGCGATGGCTTACCTTACAGGTTTTTTTGTCTTGCTTTTTTCTTTTCCTTCCAAAACCATTGATTGTCATTTTGGGCTGTTATTTTAAGATGTACGTAGCAAAAAAAAAAAAAAAGTGCATTGCAACGAGTAACAAGCTAATTTTGAAAAGGTCAGAGAATGTGATATTTTTCCTAGTGAGGTATGTGTTGTAGGTGCAGTGTAATTGCTGAGGAGTCAAAAGCCTGAATTAGGGAACGGACAACCCCTTAGCTGCAAGAAGCCAAACCTTCTGCTTTGACATCATGAAAACATTGTGGAAATTGTATCATATTGTATTTATTTCATTTTTAAAATCTATTTTTCTTTTAAGGTCTGTATATATTAGCATTAAAGATCATTATTGATGTACAGCTCTCGCCTCGCTCTCATTATTGTTCTGGGTCGTAAGCATGCAAAACCAATCCAGTGTGCTAAAGGAAAGCACTCAGTGTCCGTGTTAAATACATTGAGTTGTGTTCAGGATGGACGCGCATGACCAAATCTTCTGTGACAGTGTATTCAGAACTGAAGAATCGTAGTACCTTCAGCTAGCCAGAGGATGGCATCCAGCGAGCGACGCAGCTCTACAGCAACGGTACAGTGTACTTGAGATTCTCTTGAGATGGTAAGATGAAAAAACACGGCCAAGTTGCATTAAATAATTTAGGAATGTTTGGATAGCATTGCTTTGGAATAGAGCTAGTTTAATGAGTGTGAGGTACGATAGGCAATATTGTTAGTTGTAACCTGGCTGCATTTGATATCAATAGCCTACTTTTAAAGGCAGGCCTAGTTTTTGCAAGTTGGAATTAAGGACTTACAGATAGTGCTTTGTAGGCTATGTGTGAGTAACTTGGCTTTTTTTTTTTTACATTGAAAATGTGTTTTTGTTGAGATATCACTTCTTTTTGTAATGTGTTTGGTAGCTAACCAATGATGATAATGACATCGAGAGAGACATGCATACAGAATACATGCAGACACATGCATGCATTGTAGCTCAAAGAAAGACCGGTGTGAATTCTGTGCTTTAGCCTACCATGAACTACATATAGTGTTTGCAGTAATTTTAACTGCATGACAGTACGTAGCCTATTTTAAAGAGTTGTATCGCCTACAAGGTAGGCATAGCCAATTGGTTTTGCATAGCTGCAGTAGCCTAGTAAAAGTAACATGAAGAAAAATAAGTAAATAAATCTTTACCGAGGCTGTAACCAGGGAACTCCTGTATCAAAGTCAGGCACAGTAAACACAAGGCCATAACATAGCTGCACATGTTTTCTTCCGACTCTGTCCTGCCTATGTCCAGCGCAGTTTCAGTGTATTTTTTTTTTCAGTCGTGTTACCTGCTGTAAATCCTTTGGTCTTTGGTACCAACCGTACCATGCAGGTGTAGTTTAGTTTTATATACTGCAATGGACATGTAATAAGGCATTTTGACTCACTTCGTAGTAGTATCAAAACAAAGATAAGATAGATCATGGTGACCCAGATAAAACTGGGAAATATATTGGGAATAATAAGACATGGTCCGGTCCGATTTTAGCAGAGGCATGCAAAATAACTTTATTTAGTGGACCATGAGTGCCCCCAAACGCACAGGGTAGGAACTCATTATCTAACAAGATTAATTTTGCCTTTTCATCTATTGGCTAAAAGAAATTATGATGGAAGGGTGTCACCTTAACTCATTGGCTTATTAGCTAGGAAGAGGAGGGGTTATAAAATTATATAGAGTACTCAAGTGGGCAGTCGTGGGCGGAGTCTGGTTTCGGAAGTAAAATCCCTATGGAAGATAGAATGGGCTTCGGAGACTATCGACTATTTCTTGAAATCAGATTTATAGAATGAGCCGAAACGTTCCTGGATTAGCCTGTGTGGTACAAGGATATATTCCATATATCGCATGTTCCAAATTTTATTTTTTAAAGTAATGCATTAATGAATGTAGTTCGACTTGCAGTACACTTTAACAGACTACATATCCAATACTGCAACGCACAGGTGGTTCTTGACCAATAAGATATAATCTCGTCTGTCTGACTGTGGCAGATGGTAGTAGGCTACTGCCGCTGAAGACAAGCTAACGTTTGCTTGTTAAGTAGAGAAGCCCGCCCGACAAGGTCAGAAACTGCGCTACGATTAACCACATAAAGCAATTCTAGCTTTTAGTCCTTCAAACTAGCTAGCTAATGAAAAACGGAGCTGTGTGAGCACTACTGCTGGCTAACATTATATGACAACGTCTGGAGACAAGGCTGCACGTTCGGAGGGAATTATGGGACGTGGAGTTTTTAAACTGCCAGCGCTGGTATGTTCACAAAGAAAATACTAAAACGTAAAATATACTCGAAGCTGGTCCAGAAAAATGACATATTTTGCGAACGGGCGTTATATTGAACAATCCGGGAAATTGACGGTAGGACATAATCAGTAGAAATGGTTTAAAAGTAAGCTTTAGTTAATGTTTACGCTCTAAATGAATGGGGAATTTACTTCCGAAACCAGCGTGAATATGCAGTCTGTTAAAGTGGACTACAAGTCGAACTACAATCATGAATGCATTACTTTAAAAAATAAAAATTGGAACATGCGATATATGGTCTACATGCTTGTACCACACAGGCTAATCCAGGAACGTTTCGGCTCATTCTATGAATCAGATTTCAAGAAATACTCGGTAGTCTCCGAAGCCCATTCTATTTTCCATAGGGAATTTACTTCCGAAACCAGACTCCGCCCACGACTGACGTACTCACTTGAGTACTCTAGACGGTATATAAACCCGATCCCGTTAGGGCTTGTAGGTTATATTATCGTAAATTCTTAATTTTCGTAGTAGTTCATTTTCACATCCTTTCTGTGTATGAATAAATAATAAAGAAATACTGGCTGAGGCGAGCTTCGATATCCACACCACAAGAGCACAACATAAGTAGGCTACACACAGATGGACGTTTTTTGTCGACATTTGTGTGAGATTGAGATTAGGCTAGTGACCGTGTTTGAAACTAACGTTTTGGAAACATGTAGCCAACAGCAGTTATTTAGGCCAATAAAAAATGTTTTACATTAAAGCAACAATGCAATGTTAACCAGATGATAGTTTGCATTAGAACTGTATTGTCTGTGCCTGAGAAATGGGATATTTGTTCCTGTACTGCGTAAATGTTAACCTGCGGGAGCTAAACCTTTTGTTGGTAGCAAGTAGACTAACGTTAGGCTACCAGACCATGTCAGGTGACTTTCATCGCTTTTTCAGCACAAGTGAAATAGGGAGCATTATTGTTTGAGAGTATAGATAATTTTGATGACAAATTCAGCAGGAAAAATTGGAAAAAGAAGAAGAGGAAGGAGAAAACCCAGCAAAATAACCCAAGTTTGGGGATTTATTGTGTGGATGTGTGAAGTTGTATCTGAATTCTGTGTGGTTATATGAGGTAAGAACATACAGAAGTTAATGTTTTTAAGGGCTGAGTGTCATTGTGGTTATTTCTGTAGGAAACCCTGAAAAGTGCCGAACTCTTGGTGCTCTATAGGTACGGCGCATGCCCCACCAAGCCGTAACTTGGCGGATGGCATACCTGCAGAACTCACAGTGTGGTTCTGCTGGATCGGAGACAATCCATCAGCCACTGGCAGGGGGTGATGATCAAGCTGGTTTGGAGACAAGAGGACATAATGAGTCGAGAGACTGAGAGAGGCAGGAGTTAAAGGTGGAGGTGGCAACATCAATAGGCAAATTAACAAAAGATGCAGGAGGAGGAAGTGCAGAGAGAGCAGATGTAGAGAGAGAGGAGTGTGAGAGAGTGCGGAGATTTCTTCTGGAAGTTACAGAGGGTAAGTTGTTAAAGAAGTTAAGGGAGGAGAGAGAATGAAATAAAGAAACGGTCCGATGCATGGAGCGGAGTCACCGTAGCTTCAGATGTGGTGCAGCTCCTGGTGAATACAAGGTCTAGTTGGTTATCAGCCTTGTGGGTGGCAGGCGATGGGGACTGGGTGAGGGTGAGGGACTGGAGGAGTGAGGCGACACTGGATAACTGGGAGCTCTGTGGCTAGAGGTTGAAGTCACCCAGTAAAATTACAGAGGTGCCATACTCAGGGAAGGAGCTCAGGAGAGTGTCCAGTTCATCCAGGAAAGCGCTGAGTGGACCTAGAGGGCGGTTGAGAACAACAATGTTAAGTTTAGACGGGTGAGTTACAGTGACTGCATGAAACTCGAAGGAGGAGATATTTAGGCTGTGTACAGAGGGCATGGAGAATTTCCAGGACTGAGAAATAAGCAAACCAGTACCCCCGCCTCGGCCAGAGGCCCTGGGGGGGTGCGACAAGGAGTAGCCATCAGACAGAGCAGCAGGAGTGGCCGTGTTATCTGGAGTGATCCAGGTCTCAGTGAGAGCCAGGAACGTAATGTGACGGGCCCGTATTATTTAGTTGTGAGCAGTGGTGTAGTAGTGCCTGGAGAAGTGGGTATACTTTAATTTTACAAATCAATGACTACTAATTGATACGTGCACCAGTGGGGATTAAGAAGTGAGTAGATATATGCCCAATAAGAAAGAAGTGTGTATAGGCTACTACGTATACCCGCGTATACCCTCCACTACACTAGTGGTTGTGAGGTTTATTAAGATTCAGTATGCTGTTATAATAGCCTACAGTATGTAAGCCCAGGGAATAATGTAGGCTATTACATGTTTGAGTTTCCCTAATTGGGCGTCTGTAGCCTACTCAATAGTAGGCCACGAGCCTACATTTTGCCAGTTTTTAAAAAGTTGTTTAAGCCATTAAGACTGAAGCCATGGCGTAGGGCTGGGGAAAAGCCATATGGAAATGTTACATCCTCAGTGTTACATCCTTCGTTCATGATAATATTGACAAAAATCTATATTTTTTAATAGTAAATGTAACGTGATCTCC
This sequence comes from Synaphobranchus kaupii, assembly GCA_029718625.1. NCBI lineage: Eukaryota > Metazoa > Chordata > Actinopteri > Anguilliformes > Synaphobranchidae > Synaphobranchus > Synaphobranchus kaupii. The sequence goes on from CM056393.1 coordinate 21,512,652, forward strand.
CCAAAGATCTCTAGATCTGGTAGCAAAACCATCAAAATGTATTGTCATTAAAATGATTCCCATGTACAAACATAGGCTACATGCATGCATACATAAATACATAACATAACTGGGCAGTAGCCTACACAACAGCCAGCTGCCTCCCCCAGAAACACACTGTCCCAGGGTTCTCTAAGCACTGCAGCTCCTCTGAGTGTGAGCGAAGCGCTCAACCTGCTCATCACGATATTGTGTGTAAACAGAACTAGACATGCTATCACCGCTCCTCATATGGACACAACTAAGACTTGGCCATAGGCAAGGGACATGCCGTAGTTTGCACATGCTATATGCAGCATGTATGGGTATGTCATTTATATGATATGCATGTAAGACTATAGGCCTGTCTCCCATGCTTTTGTTTGGCCCTATAGTTATTGTATTTACTTTGTAGTTTTACTGTTTATTGTTTCCTGTTTCTCTTTAAACAAGCAAATTGTGTCGTATTTGATGCCAGAAATACTAGTTCCCCACCCGTAAAACACACGCTCACACATAGACTTTCCTTGTCTTTCCCTCCCTCAATAACTAAAATAAGCTCAGATGTGGAGGTTCTGTTCTGAAATGTTTCCTGTGTCATTTTCTGTGCTGGTCAAATATGACCACAAGGGGATCACATTGAGACCATGACATAAACAGTCACTAGGGTCAATGTGGGGAGTGGAAGCAGGGCTTCCCCACATGTTCTCATACTAGGGTGGGCAGGAGATACTCAGGCAAAGCCACACAGTGGACTTCTGCCTCTCTCCTCTCTTACAGTCTTCTCACTCACAGGTCATGTGACAGGCAAGGATGGGGTACTGTCGAATGTGCCCCCCCCGCCCCATCCCCCGTCGCCCATCCCCCTTCGCTTCACTGTCAGCTCAGCGAGATGAGGGAGTGCAGAGAGACGCTGGTATCACCGCAGCGAGGTAAACAACGGCGCTAATTACATTTCCACACTCTTTTTTTGTTTTAGCGCTCACAACGTTAATTACCCCCTGACGTTTTCCTCCGTACCCAGCTCAGAGTTTGTTTTTATTTTTCTGCTTTTGTACCCTCCTTACATGTTTATTTAATTTGCCTCCGAAAGTGATAAACCAGCGAAGACCTCTGCTCTTCCGTCTGGGTTTTATTTGCGCCGCTTCCCGCGGCCGAGGTGAAGCCACGCTCAGGTGTGAATTTATTTATTCCAATTAACTGCGGGCCCCTGAAGTAAGCCAATTAGTGTGCCGCACTTAATGAAGTCATTAGCTGTCAGATTAGCTTTTGGAAATGCTTGTCACTGGTACAGAGGCAGGCACAACACTTGGCTAATAAAACCAGCAGAATTAATGGACTGAGTAGCATAGATAATGAGTTAATGTGGAACATATAGGACAGAGACTGATCAGCCCACTGTCTCAAATGAAGATATCATTGAGGTAGTCGTTTACTTAAGATTTCTTCCTCTGCAGTAAATATTCTCCATTCTCTCATATATTCAGCTCTTGTCAGGCATTAAGTGGGTACTAAATACCCTCCCTATGTGTTGGCTATTATCTGTGATGTTTGAACCTTTCTTTTAATATGGCCTTTTAATTTCCATTGTACTTTGCTGCCATGTTGTAGTCTCATGCCCTGTGGGGAATCTGTTTCTCCTCTAATAGAATGCTGAAACATTCCTGATATCAGTTTTAATGACAATATGTTTATGTGAGCCATCACAGTGTAAAAGTAGACTTTTTAGGGCAAAGGCTCCTTGTTTGATTTGTGCGTCTGGTTCTTTTCGGAAATTAGTTTCATCTTATTTGCACTCAGTCATTGCATTTTTCCCCTGTGGCATTTGGGAATACATAGTTTCATGTAATACTTGGTCAAAATCCAGATTATCATTATAATTATTATAAAAGCAGCCAAGACAAATGGACAAGAATATTATGCTTGTCCAGTTGAGAACACACAAATGTTTTCAGAAACTATTTCAGAGCGGTTGTACATTTCTGCTCTTCAAACAGAATGCAAAGCTGTTTTTATAATCTTAGAATATTATTAATATTAATATTGTGACACGTATGAGTATGCTATACTGGAATATTAAGCATAATTATGATGATTCATTTGTTTTAGCAAATAACCTTATCCAGAGCAGGTTAAAGATGTTTTACACATTTTCTATTTATAATACTTAATATTTAGTGAAGTAATTCAGACTGAGTACTTGGACCCCTGAAATCTGAACCTCCAGCATTACTGAGCCAGTTCCTTAAACTGAACATTGCTCTGCATTGCTGCTTCTGTATGCTAATCAGGTTTTTTAGGGGGATTTTTTTGCCCAACATAATTTGGATTTAATTGTACCTTTTGTGAAAGGTACTGCGATTCATGTGCAACCACTGGAACCAAGAAGATATTCTCAGATGCATCTAAATATCTAGGGTAAATATCTGTTGTCCAAGTGACAGGTCCACAGTCTGGAAAAGCTTTTGGTTTGTTTGTATGTTTCTGATAAATAGTTCCTGTTTTCTCTCTTTATAAAGTCAGTATTTATCAGCACTCTAACCAACGATACGACGAGTACATTTACATAGAATTGTATTTTCTGAAATTGTCGGCATATTCCGTTTTCATGTGTGCACTTCACCCTTTTCTCAAGGAGATATTCGTCATATTTAGTGAACAGTGCTTTATATTCTTTTCTTTGCTATGTTCAAAAACATTCTGTGTATATGGAAGGAACATATTTCTTCATAACATGTAATATAAAATATATACTCCGTGTGTGTGTGTGTGTGTGTTTGTGTGTTCAAACTGTTCAAAGCATTCACACAAAGGCACTTTCTATTTCAAATTATGGGGCAATATATCTGTTCCATGCCTCTATCTGGGTACCGGTCATCCTCGTGATAGAGCTCAATATGCAAGACATGCATGTGTACCCATCCACTGTGTGCATTTAATATGTATATAAATTAATAACAAAGGGACTCCATTGTCAAATAGCTGCAGGCACATTTTGTAACACTCTTAGGCTGTCACAATTTATTTTCAATGCCTGCATGTTTGAATTTAAAAACTGTAGACTTTCACGTAAAGGTTTGTGCCATAATATTACAAAACAAAAAAGGCATGAATGGATGTGATGTATTTTGTAAATCATTTAAATGAAAAGAAACTCAAACAGAAACAGTGATTACTATAATGACAATGAACAATTCGTTTTTCTTCCTTGTTAGAAGCTTCTGGAACAAAACAGATTGTCAGTGGTGGGGCAGTGGGATGGGGATGTTGTATGGGAAGGGTGTTCATCTGCCCCTGCCTTTCTTTTTTGTTTTGTTTTTCAACAAAGACCACTTTTGAAATACTGATGAACCCGTTTAATATTTCCTTAAATAAAAATTAAAAAATTTAAAAAAGTATCATACATGGATTTTATGTTTCTTATAGCACGTGTTCATCATCAAACTCTACTCCCCCAGGGGTGTACATTGAAACTATTATGATTCATAGTTCACGGTCATTATCCGCTCAGGGCTGTAGGTGGCAGCAATCTGCCACTGTGTTTTCTTTTGTTGTTTTTTTTTTGAGGAGGAGGAGGAGGAGGAATGCTCAGCTCTGTCTCAAAGGGGATGAATACTTTTTTTTTCCCACATTGCAGTTAATGTAGTTTCATTACAGTTTGACTAAGAGTGCTTTCACTTGTTTGGATGTAATGCAATCTAATATTATTTGAAAAGTTTATTTTTAAGCAGTTTGTAAGGGTGAATTGTTTGATTTCACTTTATGTGACTGTGTTTATATACAATATGTGATTGTACCCATGTAATCTATAACTTGTTACAATTCAGGCAGATTCTGCAGGATTACAATGCAGGATTTGCATTATAAATCAATTGTTTATTTTTCCATATTAATATATATTATGCATGGTGTCATAGAAAAGCAGTGAACATCCAGTATTGTGGGCAGTTTCGTAACAGTTACATCTGCATGAAGGACTAGAGAGAGATAGTGTGTGTGTGTGTGTGTGTATGTGGGGGGTGTAGACAGAAATTGTTGCACCTACAGATTGTTGCAAGCATGTTTTGGTGGCATTTGAATAATAATAATAATAATAATAATGCATGGCATTTATATAGCGCCTTTCTAGATACTCAAAGCGCTTTACAATGATGAGGGTGAAACTCACCTCTACCACCACCAATGTGTAGCACCCACCTGGGTGATGCAACGGCAGCCATTTTGCGCCAGTATGCTCACCACACATCAGCTGAGGTGGAGAGGGAGAGAATAATTTTTTTAGCCAATTAAACTGGGGGATGATTAGGTGGCAGATTGAATGAGTCTGGGTTGGGAGTTTAGCCAGGACACCGGGGAAACCCCTACTCTTTACGATAAGTGTCATGGGATCTTTAATGACCACAGTGAGTGAGAATGTTTTTATACAAAGCCCAACCATTTGAGGGTGTATAGCCATTTCAGCAGGTTGAAAGATTCTCTCGCCTGTCTTTTCACTTCCTCCACCTAAGTGCCAAGCCTGGCGAAGGCGGAGAGGCAATTTACACAATGCAGGGTACTTTTCGACTTTCCCAATAATCCACAGTGCAGCCCAGTGCTTGAACACTGAACCAGCAAGCGCACCTCAGTTTAGCACACAGCTATCTTACATTCTCCTGTCTAAACGTGCTGTGGAGGGGTTGGGTTAAGCTAGCGCGAACACAAGTGAAACGTAAAACGTGAAATTGATTTAGGAAACACAATTAATCTTATCAGGGCTTCCTCTCTCTACCTTTCCTCTCTGGCTCTTTGGAAGAAAATTTCTTTGAAGGCTGCTGGTGCCTTTTTCGCAGTTCCTTCAGCAAAATGACTTGTTTCAACAACAGAAAAAATAAAAAATACTATCTTATTATTGGATTTATTGCTACTTATTATATTTTTTGGCAATAAGACAGTCTGACTCCTCAGTGCTCAAGTGCTGTCTCTTCAAAGGAGCCGACATGTGTTTAGCATTAGTGCTCACCTCAGACGGTAGGATGGGAAGCATAAACTAAAGCAGGCTGTTGGAGATGGGAAACGTTGTATAACAAGGGGCAGGGACTGTAGCCGCCATTCAGACAAAGAGCAATGTTTTTTTTTTTTGTTTTTTTGTTTTCCTGGCCCCGGGGAAAGTTTGGGACTGTTCAAGGACTGTTATCAAATGTTTATCATCTAATTTGATGTGACTGTGCGTTGCCTCCGGACCCTCCTCCCGTATCAATCAAGAATTTTGTGGAATTCTAAAAACTGGAAGCTGAAAAATCTCTGGAAGTGATGGACATAAAGTAGCTATGAGCAGAACGTTGCGTATAACATTTGCAGACTACCTCCTGTTACATTCTTGTGCTTCATAGCTTTAAAGTCTTAGTATATTGAATAAATGGTTTCTCCCAGCAGCTCCTGAAGGCAGTATTGTGAAGAAGTATTTTCCTGTTTTTTTTTGTTGTTTTTTTTGCATTTGTGAAATGGAAAAGTGTTGCCAAACTCCTCAAGTGTCTTACTCGCAACAGTTCATATCCATAAAAAGCTCAACATTTGAAGTCATCTGTATCCAGATTTGATTGATTATTGCTAACAAATGTTTTTTTTCCCCTCTCTCTCTCTCTCTCTCTCTCTCTCTCTCTCAGCTTATGTCAGCTATAACGTTCAATGTGCTTATGGGTAGGCCATGGGCATTTATTTTATTTTATTTTTTGTTAATTTGTTTTACTTCCAATTGTCTTTCAAATAGTAAAATTCCTTATACTAATGTCGTGAATATCTGTGTCATTACATTTATTAAGGGTGACTTTATTTTTCTGTTCATAAAATTGTGTGATTCCCTGAAGGGAAGTCTCACTCTTGTCACATGTGTCACATGGGTCACATGCAGCACTGTACATATATTTAATTGAAAACAGCACAAAGAAATGATATTTAATGTTTTACCTTATCAACTTTATTGATTTTTGTAAATATATATGCTAATTCTGAATTTGATGCCTGCAACACGTTCCAAAAAAGTTGGGACAGGGGAAAAAAAAAAAGACTGGGAAGTTAAAAAAACACCTGCTTGAAACATCCCACACAGGTGATGCTATCATGACTGGGTATAAAATAATATCAAAAGCATCTTTATATCTTATTTTCAGGTACTCTTACAAGTGATACTAAAACCTCTCTGCTCTATGGGAATTGGGGTGGGACTAGATTAAGATGTAAATTACACTGGAATAGTATGGAACCCATGGTTGGCTAAATGGCTGTAAGTCATCAAGGGTCTGAAGTATCAAACGAGCCTCAGCTATGCAGTAGATATGGATGGATCACTTGAAGGGTTGTTTCTCCTGACTCATTTCTCTATTGAACTCCATGGAAAATATGAAAATAAGGAAAATTCCCGTGTAATTTACAGCTTAATCTAGTCTCACCCCCCAATTCCCATAGAGATCCATTCAAATTCAGAGAGTATCACCTGAAAATAAGATATCAAGAGTCTTTTGATATTATTTTATACCCAGTCGTGATAGCATCACCTGTTTACCTGTGGGATGTTCCAAACAGTTCTTTTTTTAACTTCGCTGTCTTTTTTTGCCCCTGTCCCAACTTTTGGAACGTGTTGCAGGCGTCAAATTCGGAATTAGTGTATATTTACAAAAATCAATAAAGCCGATAAAATAAAACACTAAATATATTTTTTTTGTACTGTATTCAATTAAATATATGTAAAAGAGCATTTACAAACCACTGCTTTCTGCTTTTATGTGCATTTTACATACTGTCCCAACTTTTTTGGAATTGGGGTTTGTAAATACATATATCAAGCTTTTTTTAATTAATTTTTTTTACCATGGGTTTGAAAATATTTACACTCACCCGTTGACATGTTTGCAGAAAAGTTGTCTATAACTAACTGTTTAAATGAACTGCATTGTATAGGCTATTATTCAAAGAAACGTAACTTTTTAGTCAATTGAAAGGGTAACTATATGCAGAAATAAGCACTGTCTGTCCAAGCGAAGGCTACTGTCTTTGTTAACCGTGACTTTGTAGTTATCTTCCAAGCTTTTATATCAAGTGTGGCAAGTATACCATTTACACGTGCAGCTATGTTCAAAAAAGAGACGCTCACTTCACTTCTGCCAGTGAATACAATAAACTTCCTAACAAACTTCACTTCTGCCAGTGAATACAATAAACTTCCTAACAAACTTCATGCAGGCATCTGTTTGCCCCCCTCAAATCTTGCATATACGGGTTATTCGGAATCTGGAAAGCTGTTACGGTTCTTCATATTGTCAGGTGTGTGCGTGATATTGTGTATGTGTGCGTGTGTGTGGCACTGTGCGACACCCCGTGGCGGACTGTGAGCTCCATGCTTATGTCCACAGTGGCTCAGCGCCCGCTGCCCATTTCAAAAGTAGACGATGCATTCGCGTGTCTTTCCACTTTAAATGTCCTATGTGCAGGAAAAAGCTTGTGTTTTGTCCAATGGAGATTTTTTAGCTTTTTTTTTCTTCCCCACAAATAAGCGTTGCTTATTTTCAATGAGTTTATTTATTAGTGTACTTGTTCAACTCTACTTGGTTACCATCCCCTTCCCTTTTCTCTTGCTACTCCTAGCTTAGAGGAAAGCTGTAGGCTACTTCCTACGGAAATAAACACAAATATATAATAATAATAATAATAATAATAATAATAATAATAATAATAATAATAACTTGATTCATACTTAGAATCAGAATGACGCAGCACCTTTCATTGCATTATATTTTATTTTTTATTTTGTTTAAAAGATTTTGATGTAAATTATTATGCGCATTAGCTACATCGCCGCATTACGTGTTTCCGACCTGTAGGGCTATGTGTAATATAAATATTTTATACAATTCTTAAAATTCATATAATTACTATTTGTAACTTTTAACACGGGTGCATTGCCTAAGTATATCATTATTCTGTTGCGAAGGATGGGCTGAAAGTCTGATTACTACTGCATTTGATCAATTCTTCTGTCTTTCCCTGGTACTGCCCGCAATATTTCAGCTCCTCAGCTGCCTTCATGGGCTTGTAAAGTTGCAGACCGAGGAAACGCATACATTAACCATAATTAGTATTCCAGTCAGGGTCCACATCTCCAGGCAAGGCCAAGACGCCTTACACATACACAGACACACACACACACAGACACACACACACACACACACACACACACACACACACACACACACACACACACACACACACACACACACACACACACACACACACACACACTCTCTCTCTCTCTCTCTCTCTCTCTCTCTCTCTCTCTCTCTCTCTAAAACAAACTTAGTATATATGATCAGTACGATTATAGCTATATAAGTAATATTTTACTTATACAGCAAAGTGGATAAGATTTCTGCTGTTAGCATTACTATCGCCATAATTATGTTGTTGTTGTGAATTCCGATTGGTTTCCTTCATTGTATAACATTGATTTCAGTAAGCTTATGCAGAGCTTTGTTTATGCCTTAGTAAACGGACTTTGCTGACACTTAATTTCAGAAATTTTAAAGCTGTTCCCAGATGACGAACCATGTTTAAAAATATTTGTATCAACCCAGAGTTGTATGCCCAAGTCTTAATTACACCTCGTTAATAACTAAACCTTTGCTAAGTTATGTACAATATGTTTTCCAGCGGACACGTTCGGTTTTAAATATATCATTGTGAAATGTCAATTATATGAAAATTAATTGGTTGTTAAAGTAGCTAAAGGTTTGTGGGCTTGGAATTTAAGTAGCCTACTAGATGTCACATTTGCAATTCTGCACGCCCGTGTTTACCTTGTTGTATTATTAGGCCTCCTTCAGCTACTCGTTTTAAACATAAATTAAGTGATTTAATTAGTATTAATTATTTATTATTATTCTCATCATCAATATTAGTAGTAGTATTGTTGTTGTTGTTATTAGTATTATTATTATGATATATCTATCTTTACGATCCGTTTTATGAGGACAATTTTGCCATTTGAAATGTATCATATACGCATATAATAAGCACGAGGGAGGATGGGAAAAACACGATCCATAATTTCTCAACTGAATATAGGCCTATTTCTTTTTCTGAAAAGAGGGTGCTTAACCACTTAAAATAAGAACTTTTTTTAAATAGGTCAAATTGTAAGAATATCCAGCAAGACCAGTCATAAATAAATACATACATATTTTAAAACTTAAATAAAAAACTTACTAAATAAATATAAATAAAATGCTATGTAAGCAGCCATGGTTGAATAAATCTTCTTGCCTCTGTGGATTTTCATCAGACTAAATTGTTACATATGGACTATTTCCAGACATACTCTTACTGTAGTGCTAATACGTGTATCATAATGAATGCACGTATGGTTGGTTCCTACAACAAATACTTCTATTCTATTTTTTGTCCAACTAGAGTGTATTTCGCTGCGCATGAATGACGCAAACAATACAACACCCTGTACATCCGTGTTCTTCTCGGCCAGCCAACTAAGCAACATTATAGCCTGTCAAAATGGACACTGCAGAAGCATAATCTGTTCTTGCAGAACTATCAAAGGCATTCTTAAAATGTGATCCTTCTCAATATAGCAAGGGTTCAATAGAACAGCGTCTGTGTGCATGGAAAGAAGAGATAAAAATTATCTGCACGTGATGTTATCCAGACGAAAAGCCCCGAGGCATGTAGTTTCGTATAAAACATTTATTTAAATGACTCTCTTCATACAACAAATAAAATGTATTGCCAGTAAACCCTGAACTAAAAATTAACACTCCAAATTGTAACAACAAGTTGTTTTTATTCCAACATACATTTTAATAACGGTTTTACAGTTTGTCTCAAAAAAAAACATAATACAAGGTTTATACTGAAAATAAATAATCGCTTCAACTGCCGTAGTATTTGGAATAAAACTGCTGAAAACGTCAACTTTTAATGAAAATAGTTTTTTTTTACACCACTAAGTGCCTGAATAAACTAAATCGTATTTGTTTAAATTAATAACTTCCAAAAGGTTGTATTATACAAAACTGTACAATAGCAAATATTCGAAGAAATATTAAAGAAATAATAGTTGGAGCATTGAGTAGTATAAAACTTTAGATTATTGAGCGCGTACAATAAAATAATGTCATAATGCACAGCAACGCATTTATATTTAGCTGGTATCTTACGGTTCTACATTAGTGCCGAATACTTAACACAGTAATATGGTCGAGGATATGGCAAAAGAAACAATTTCGGGTTTATACAAAGAACCATAACATACTGCAAGCATAAATGAGCGTTGCTTGTGAAATAGTACTTTCTTTCTTTTTGGAAAATATGTTTGGATTTTTTTATAATTCTTCCGAAGTGCTGTTGCTATTTTAGGCCTTAAAAACAGCCTGCATTTGAGAAGATTTTATTGACACCTTAGTCGACAAAACTAATATGCGTTTCATTTCTCGAATGTACGCAGGAATTAAACAGACAACAGACAGAACATTATTTTCAAGACGGCCTCTGGTGCATTAGTAAGGTATCTTACTGTGATGTACAGGCGTATTATAAAGTGGCATAGTATAGCTACTGAACTAACATCTTGCTAGAAAGCATTACTGTGATTGAAAACAACAATATCTTCTGAAAAATCATATCAAACCAAGAAATAAATAGCATGATTTGCCCTTATGTTATGTTGTCCATTTGATTAAAAGCTGCCACTTGTGTAAATACAGTGAAACACCTTGATGATTCAGGCAACCAAACAGCACGTTTAAAAAGAAAACTAAATTAGACAAACAAACAAAACATCCGAAAATGTTTTCCCATAAATTATAATTCATTCACCTGGTATATATTTACGTTTTGAGAACAAAGGCGCTGGGAGGTTATTAATAGGCACAATTTTGTATGTATATCCTTGCAGTAGAAAGTAAAAATTAAATATTGGTAATAAACGGGTTCCTTTTGTCATTTTAAATGAAAATAGTTTGCCAAGATATATTGCCCAAAATGCTGGAGATAAAAAAGAATGTTTAGTCGCTGCTGTGTTATTGTTTTCTTTCTTGGTGCCTCTTAAGTAATTTTGTCCACAACCAGAAAGAGAGAGCGCAAGAAAGAAACAAGACCCATCATTTAAAAGCCACCAGGTTTCCGTTGGTGTGTGAGTCTCGCGGGGTGTATCCCGGTTCCACGGTCAGAGATCGTGGCACGATGAGTTGTCCGTATTAACGTTGTGAGAGTACACCTCGTGCGGCTGCTGCTCTCCCGGTGGAGTCATTCTTTTCTCCTTTTGTCTTCTGTTACAAAACCAGACACGAACCACCTCCTTCTCTAGCTGTAGGCTGTCTGCCAAAGAGGTTATCTCCGGAGCCGCGGGTTTGGGGCATTTAAGAAAGTGGGTCTCCAGTACCCCTTTGACGCTCACCTCAATGGAGGTCCTTTTCTTTCGTTTCCTTCCCTGCGCGGCGATTTTGTCGATGCTACTCGGGCTTCCCGTGGACGAGTCTGCCTCCTCCAGCCACTTGTTTAACAAGGGCTTCAGCTTGCACATATTCTTGAAACTGAGCTGCAGAGCTTCGAACCTGCAGATGGTGGTCTGTGAGAAGACGTTGCCGTACAAAGTCCCCAGCGCTAGCCCAACATCTGCTTGTGTAAACCCTAGCTTGATCCTCCTTTGTTTGAACTGCTTTGCGAATTGTTCCAGCTCATCCGATGTCGGCGTCTCCTCGTCGGAGTGGTCGTGGCAGTGGTGCGCTCCGATGTCAACGTGGTCTGGGGTGTCTCGCAGTCCTGGGTGCAAGCCTTGGGTCTGCGCCGAGTTAGGTGGAGGCGTCAGACCTCCATGCTCTAGCATGCCATTGACCGTGAAGCCGGGCTGCGAGTAGATGTTGATAGGTTGTCCACCGGTGTTTATAGATGAGTTATGAGACACAGGTGTTCCCCATGCAGCTGGGTGATTTGTATGTGGCGAATGATGGGCGACATGAGGGGACCGGTGATGAATGATCGCTCCGAGTTGCAGGTCTTCTCGTCCCGGTTTCACGTCCTGCTGCTCCAGAGGACTGACCGCTAAAGATGTTGACCATGGACTTCCCTCGGATAAACTGGTCACCCACTGGTGTCCGAGAGGGTGTCCGTTGCTCGGGACTCCCTGTAGATATTCACTTTGGAGAAGTTTCTGATGATTCCTGAAAGGACTCCCTTGTTGCATGACCGAGGAGTCTACATGAACCATAGAGTTGGAACTGATAATGCTGTAGGGATTCGAGGCAGCTGTGGCCATGCTTACTGTAGATCCCCTACTAGTTATAATGTGGCAAGGGGAACAGCTTCAGCCTTTGACATCTACCAGGCTAGGGAGCCAAATCAGCGAACAGGCAATGATTGGCGGCTCTGAGTTCCAATCGTAAAAACGTTTGAGCGCATTAGCTCCAATTTCAGCCAATAGCGAAGCACGAGGGTGTCTCTTCTCTGGCAAATTGGGTTTGCTGGAGCTTTAGGAGTTAAACTGACAGAAAACAGGAAGTGACTCAGTCCGCAGGCTCTATTGGATACCGCTGTGTAATTGACTGTCCGCGCCTTGCAGATCTTATTAACCATTTCTTAACTTACTTAAACGCGGTTATTGGGCTACTTCTCATGTTTTCCGACTAAAATCTTGTCAGAAAAACAAATATCTTCCATATAGGTGTAATAATACGATTCCTGTATTCCTGTTTTTTCCCCAGGAATCCACTGTGGAAGAGGCAAATAATCCGCTTGAGACGAACACCCTATTACCTAAAAAGTAGTAATTTTCAAGCAAACATATTTAATTGCCAGCCAATATAATTTTACAATTATTTTTTTAACCTTAAAACTGGTCGATATAGACATCAAATATTTTTTTAAATATAAACACAATTTTTGAATTCTGAACATTTGTCTCTAAATATTAACAAAAGGGTAAACATTAAATAAAGTCGATTGCTCTGTTTGATTGTTTTTTACATTCAAAATTGTGCAAGCTCTGTGCAAGCTTTATCACTTTGTGTGTGTGTGTGTGTGTGTGTGTGTGTGTGTGTGTGTGTGTGTGTGTGTGTGTGTGTGTGTGTGTGTGTGTGTGTGTGTGTGTGTGTTTTAAAACATTTTTAGTGCCGTTTAAAAAGAGCTTCTGCTAAACAGGCTCTCAATGCCACAGTTGCACGTAAACAAAAAGATTCTTTGTGGTGCGAGTTTATATTGTGCAAACTTGTGTGCAGTTCATTTAAGAACCTCGACAGGTCTTCACAGACTTGAAAAAAGACCTCTGCATATTTCAGAGGTTACCTAGCTGCGTAATTATATTTGCCATTAGAAGACTACATCAGAGTCCCCCTTATTGGTTTGAAATTCCATTAAATATATTGCAAGAGCTCCCAGGTTAAGCTTGATTTAAATTTGCATACATTTTCATACATTTAGCAGAAATAAAAGAAGGCCAGCCGCCACCAGAAAGTCATTAAAGAGCGCAGATTCTCTAAAGGAGACGGATCAGAAGGAAACCACGAGGAGACTCAAGCAAATACAGGTGAGCTCTGCTATTAAGAAACGGTTGTTTGTTAACTGCGTATACCTTCCAAGTGTCAGGCTCCGCTGGGCTGTTCATTACGAACAAGATGACACAAAAATAAAATATAAATATACAATGTAAATAAGTGAATTGGTTTTATTTTTGTATATCCTGGGGGGACAACTTAATTCATTGACAAATATTTACAATCAGCGTCTCGCACAATATCATGCGGCAGATATATTTATTTATCTCTAGTTTTGTAAGCGCACCCATAAGCACAGGCGATTGGGCTGAAAAGGCGTTGATAATAATTATCAGAACGTATATGAGATTTAAATAATTTGGTCGAAGAACGGAAGTATAAAATATTCTCAACTTTGTGAATTATTAAAATATCGCCAGTTCACCATTGTAAAGTAAACGTGTCATTGAGCAAGATTTGTTTGGTCTGTTAAATAAATCGTATTGTAAATTATGTTAATAATAGGCCTATGCTATATAATATTGAGAACACGTTTGTAACATGTTTACATAGCCTATGTGATAGTCTACATTGAATAATTCGGTGTAACAATTTCAAGGTGGAGATATTTTCATTTTTACGAGCTGTTCATTTTGAATAGACTAATTTAACATATTAATCTGTTGTTTCAAATCTCCTTACCCGCCTTGGAAAAATCGACCTAAGACTCACTATAGCCTGGAAACGTTGCAGGGTTTGTTTCGGATAAAACCGAGACAATATATTTTGCTTTTCCATTGCAGAGAAACCGGCTGATTTGTGAAATACCAGTATGATTGTGTGGAGAGGGAGGAGGTGTTGAAGGGGGCTGTTGCTGTCCACCCCTCGCGATAGTCTAAGTTTCCAAGTGTAACAGATGCTGCTCTCGAGCCGTTCCTTCTGCCGAGTCTCTTTATTCAGACTCACATTTTTCTCCTCGCGATCTGGGTTTCCATAGAGAGCGGAATAAAAGGTGGCCGCGGCCACAAATCCCCGTCCGGGGTACAATGAAGAGCTTCATTCAAAAGAAGGTCCTGGCTGGACACAGAGGAAAATAAGACCATCCGAGGCTACTGTTACAACTAACTGAGATTTTGTAGATTTTCCGGACGCTCTGATGCTGTCACTGTACAACAAAAATAATAGTAGGCTAATTAAAATATTCTTAAAGATAATAAGTGCTCACTGAATGCAACCTACTTTGTGGAGGCAAGAGATGAATGGGCAACATTTGAAATTACTTGCGAGTGCTGTTGTCCACAAACAGGCCTAGTGCATATTTTGAAATGGTCAAGGTACATTTTACATGCTGTCTAATTCCAAAGTCAAATTTCACAATATATGACTTAAAAATACCCAAATTAAACGTAATTCTTCTCCGACTTTTTTTTTTTTTTTTCTGGCAGTTTTTTATGTAGGCTACTTATAATATCTGTAATAGCCTATAAAACGTCGAATTTACATTATAAATTTATTAACCAACCGATCTCCTTGAAATCCCTATAACCATAAGGTATAGAGGGTCTACTAGTTTTCCCCACACACAAAGCGCATGGGAATATGGTTTGTGTACAACGCACACTACCTTTGATACTGAATCTAGACTAGTTTTCTCTTGCCACCCCAAAGTCTTCACTCTGCAATGACTGTCCAGTTCAGATGTGTCGCATGGGATTTATTTATTTATTTATTTATTTATTTATTTACTTACTTACTTACTTACTTGCGTACTTACTCAATTTTGGCAGGCTAGGCTGCTTTGTATGACAGTGACAATGACGCAGATGCCTGCATGTAGCCACCCAAAGAGAAGGCTTGCTTGCTGAAAACGGCAATCAGCCAGGGGCAGGGGCTGTCACGCGCATGTCATGACCTCTGTAACATCCCCGTCACCTTCTCACACTCTTGCTACCGGGCTGAAGCTACTGCCTCCGGGTTGCTGTCTTTTAAACTGGGAAAAAATCATATATATATATATGTATATGGACTCCTTTTATAATTCTTACATTAAACCTACAAAGACTGAATTAAGAGAAATGCATTTGTTTGTAAACCGAGCGACCCAAAAGGAAATTTGTATTTTAATATAATAAATTCAGGATATTCATATTTCAAAATTATAATTTTACATTGACGGTGAAGATATTTAATAATACATCATTACAGTAACCTCGAATTAAACATGAACTTGATGGAAATGTATAGCTAAGTAGGACCATATAGTAAGTTTTAATATGTAACTAAATGTCTGCGTACTGCGTAAAACTGCTTTTTTGCGGTCTGCCATGCGCTTTCTGGAAGGTTCATTTAAGAGAAACAATAAATGGAGAAACAATTTAATTTGATTGATGAATTGGCCGCTTAACAGTGGGTGAGCTTAGATGGACCTGAAAACAACTTGTTTAATGCCGAAAAATGTATTCCTGTAAATGCTGGATGTCTTTCTTAGCCTATATCGTCAACATTAAGAAAAGTTCTCGCGAGAAATTTTCCTCTTATAAATTGGTCCATGCAATATATAACCAGATGCAATCCAATAATTTCTCCTGTCCTTAACTTTGTCAGCGTTTCTTTAGAAACACTATTTATGTATTTATTTAAGATTCTGTCAGCTGCTAAATGTAACGACATGAAAAAAGTTTGTCCTTGTACATGTTAAAGACAAGCCACATTGTGGTTTAATCAGACCCTACATGAACGTGGCACATGTATTACTATTAAACCTGATGGGAATTGCAAAATCACAGGTTAAACATTCTATAAGAGACAATTGGCTAATTTCCTTGCATTTACAAGGTCTTGTCAAAACTGTATGTTTTTTTTTCATTAAGACATAAAGAGAATGCAAAGGGTAGCCTACAGCTAGTCAACAAAGTTACTGTTAAGTCACGGTGGTCAGTCGTTATACAAGGAAAATCTGACATATCAGGTTTAAATAAAACCTTTACATCTTCGCCACATGATAATTCAAGAACGAATTTCTCTCTGGTAGTATGAAACAACCAAAACATTGAGGACCAAACAAGAAAAAAAAGTGTGCATGTTTGCATATTTTTATGTTCGTGTGTGTGTCTGTGTTTGTGTGTGTGTGTGTGTGTGTGCGTGTGTGTGTGTGTGTGTGTGTGTGTGTGTGTGTGTGTGTGTGTGTGTGTGTGTGTGTGTGTGTGTGTGTGTGAAAAGAGGGAAACCATAGGCTATATAGTTGCTCATTTTGCGATTTCCACGTTTATATAATCTTAACAATTAAAATACATGTAGTGGGTATTGTATGGAGTTGCATGTTCCCTTCATTTTCATACACACATACATATGCACGTATTAAGAGTGCAAAGGGAGCGGTGTTGGCGCTTTTAGGCCAATGAAAAGAGATCTCAAGGCAGTTTTGGCAGGGAGACCGCAGTGGAAGAAATGCATTAGTAACGCCAAAGCAGAGAGGATGTAGGACACAGACCGGGGGTGAGCAGTGGCCTTCCCTGTGCCAACTGACGAAGACTTTGTTTTGTTGGAATCTATAATCACTGCCGCCACAAATAAAAGTCATTGATCATGTTCGCTTTTTTTTTGTTGGTAATCTGTTTTTTTTTCTTCCTTTCAGAGTCTTCAACCCCATAATGTAATTATCACAATGAAACGTTGTAGGTCGTTGATATCTTTTGTTGAGAGGTTCGTGTTGAGTTTAGATATTATCTGATAGTTATTGAAAACAATTATAATTATAATAATTATAATACTAATTATTATTATTATTATTATTGTTGTTGTTGTTGTTGTTGTTTCACAGTGAGAGAATAGGCTACGTATATTAGGATGTTCAGCAAGGTTAGCCTTCAGCCTTCGAGAGCACCAATGAAGGCACGACACATTCAAGACATTTTTGCAATTAATTTGCTATTATTGTGAGGCTATAATACTTTGCATAAATGTACACGCAACTGCAGTGTTTATACAGACGTGATTCGAAGCGGCCTATTCCATACTACAAGTAGCCTAATGAAAACCGTGCAGTTGTTGGTTTACGTCATCCTGATGACCCCAATCCAAGTTCACTTGTTTTCTCACTCAATAGACTACTGTTGGATACTTGTCATGTATATATAGGTTTCCAATGTGCTTTTATTTCAGTACAGAAATAATTTATTTCTTTCCCTTTAAAACGGAATACATAATACTCGTGTAGGCTACCATTTAAGCCTTGTACGAAGATGTAAAGGCTACTATTGCATTAGTAACATTATGACCTTACTAATTGCCAAAGTATTCAATAACTGTAAGATATCACAAAATAATAGTATTAATAATAATAATAATAATAATAATAATAATAATAATACATTTTCGTTACGCTTAGGCCTTGAATTTAAACATTATACATGCTTTATGTGCTTTTCAATTGTGTTTAAATGTTTGATTGACATGACCCAAGATGCTATTTTGCTCTAGGTCTGATATATTACCAAATATTAGTCCTGTCCATTATTAATAAAATAACTTCTGAAATATTGCCTTGTTCGCTCAGAATAATTTATTTGACACAGATTTTGAACACATTCAACGCACTCTCTTATTTTTAACGGTTTTAAAAATGACACTTAGGATGATCATATAGGCTAGTTGATATTTCGCTTATGTGTTTTGATCGTCGGTTTTTTAAATTTAAATATACACTTTTTCCACATGCAAATTCAAATGTAAATATGGCGAAGGATTTCCAATCCAGAGCATCTTTCAGTTTATTGTGCTCCGTAATGGGATGATAGCTTAAACACAATGCAAATGAGTTCCAGTTTATAGATGTGCGATGGGTCTTATCATTAATTCATATTCACATAATTGCGCCCCTTTTGGAGCGCGGTACACCGGCGCAATTACGTTTGGGCTTAACTTTTCCATATAACATTGTAAACCATCAGATCTCTCCCAACTCCATACATAAAATGTATTGTTTTAAATTAAGGGCTAGATCAGAACACATTACATGCTGTGATAGTCAGCCACATTATCAATGTGAACTTAGATAAGCTGGGTGCCCTCAATTATATAGGGTAGATATTCCAAACGAATTCTAAACTTTTAGTTTTTGTCAATGCGGTACATTTTTGTTGTTGTTTTGTTTTGTTTTTGGTTGTTGTCTGCTGTGTTGAAGGTCCATAGTCTTTCTATGCTTGTTTTAAAAGTAGTCCGTGATTTTCTTTAGAAAAATCGGATACATTCTTAGATTCTTTCAGAAAAAGCAATATTTTCATGTAACAAAAACAGTTATTTATAATTTAATTAATGTTAATGGTAATCACCAGAACATTATTCCAACATTAAAACTCATCAGCTTCCCTGCGACTTTCAATTTCCTCTATCCGTTAATTGAAAACTTTCGGTGGCTAATTTATGCGAACTTCTCTGTTTATTTAAAGATGCAAGAGGAAATCAGTAAAAAGGATATGTGTTTTTTTTAATTTTCTTCAGGCTAACGCAAGTGTCAAAAAGCTCTCTTTCAAAAACACAAAAGCACGTTTGTTTTATTGCAAATCAAGAAATATAATAGGCTATGAGTTTTAACTGTAAGTGGCCAATACATTTCGTATAATCACTATTATTTATTATTATTATTATTATTATTATTATTATTATTGTTGTTGTTGTTCTAGTAGTTTTTCTTTGTGGTGAATAATCACGATATGCTACAGGTCTAATATGTGTTTTTTTTGCTAACCACATTAAACTGCTAAAAAAATATGGGGGAGGGGGGTGGAATATTATAATCAGATATGTTTTTCAGATGTGTAGGCAATGATATGTGTCATGGGAACTAAATGCAATGCAATTTACAATGTGCTTGGGTCTGCGAACGACAACTATGCACTGACATCTGAAATGGCGAATAGACTATATAGTAGCCTACGAAAAATGACAGAAATAAAATAATAATGCTTTCAACACACGGTGTCGACCGATTGGGTGTGATGAGGTGTCATTTTCAGCACAGTGTTGCAACTGGTGTCGCTCATAGACAAAACGTTTTTTTTCCGAATCACAAATCTGAGTCTTACCAAGCAGCTGACACCCAACACAACAAAAGCAATTCAATGAGAAGGGAGAAAAATGTGTGTGATATGTATAGGCCTATGTATGCGCGAGTGTGTGTATACTTCTCATGACTCACTGACAACAGCTGAAGAAGTTGTATTAGCCTATACTGTAGTGGTAGCAGTATCAACAACAGTTGTGGTAACAACAACAACAACAACAATAATAATGATAAATAGGCTACTTTAAAGTGTGCATGAAGGGAATATTAACAGAGTGCATCATTTTTTATCACGTTTTAAACTACACGTATCTCTCTCTCTCTCTCTCTCTCTCTCTCTCTCTCTCTCTCTCTCTCTCTTATTTCTTTGTATACATACGCACATGCATGCATGCGCATGAAAAATCGTCAGATCCAGCCTGTACCCATGGCAATTGAGGTAAATGATGTAGGCCCTACTAAACGCCCTAAGGACGTTTGCGAGTGTGCTGAAATATATTTTAATAAATAGCTTTTGGAAAGCATGCTCCCACCTTTAGTGTTGGAATACACCCTACAATAACGTTGAACCATGAGGCAGTAGGCCTAACAACAGAGAGGTGGTAGCCTGCTGTTTCCATTAAAATCATATTTACCTGGAATTATTTAGCAACATTAAACGTCTAGGAAGAATTTTAATACAAAAATAT